>JTDE01001974.1:16249-27670 GCA_014338405.1 Paragonimus skrjabini miyazakii
GGAGAAAAAATACACCGGCTGAAGTGTCAAGTATGCGTGTTTGTGTGCACATCGGATAAGAAGAAAAGAATTGGCGACGGCGAAGATGGAGGAAGAGGGAGAGTATAGTTCGCAAGAAGTGCACAAACTGGTATGTCAGATCCGAGGTAGGTAAGAGACTTCACAACGCGCGTGCCACACATTGAGGATCTAAGGGCGGTAAATCTGCCGCAAGTCACGTGGAAAGGATAAAATCAATATTAAATACATATAAGTAAGACGCCAAAGGGGCAAACAAGGACGACGGACCGCAGAATGTACGGACCGATCAAGGAGAGGAGGTGACCGGTCGATTGGGATGACTAGAAAATCGACTGGTTTGGAGTTCAAACAGCTGTTTCATAAATGCGAGAAAAAATCTAGGTCATAGGTGCACAAAGATGAGGACAAGGGGACAGATGAGAGAGAAAACAGTACACGTACGCAAAAAACTACGGTCATGATGATGTGGGATTCGAAAGAATAGAAGTGGAGCGTGGGAGAAACGAAAACAAAAACCAGTTGCAATAAAAATAAGCAGTGGGAGAGAGATGTTCGGCTAGATCAGAGAAATGCGATAATCCAGTCGAAAGTGACACGTAACCGGGTCGTAACGGGATGCGACATGGCTGCATCCAATGAGAACGGATCTTAAGTATACATACACGTGTGCTTATGTACAAGGCGATTGAATCTGATTTCAATGGCAAGTTTCGGGGCAATCTGAGTAAGATGCACTACAGACGTATGTATACATCTTTATATTCATATAAATAGTTGATGGCTTGAATCTAATGAGGTAGAACTTGCCGCACAACTAAGTGTATGTGACACTGAGAAAGAAATGAGACGAGGTGAAACCTCAGCCGACTTTGGGAGGCAGAACGATTGAACTGGATGAATTATTAGCAGAATGTTGCAGCTGGACTTCTGTGCCTGCTGACTGGAGGCTGAGGGCCGCAGCGGCCGCCAAATACTGCTGCTGCTGATGTTGTTGTTGCTGCTGTTGTTGAACTTGCATGTACTGTTGCTGCTGCGGTTGTGCTGTGACCGAATGATGTGCATACTGTGACGGTACAACCCCGGGTATGAACTGGGCTGCGGCCGAAGGGAATAGACTGATGGCCGCAGCAGCAGCAGAATGAGCTGGAGTGATCAGATTTTGATGATGATGCTGAAGCATGGCCGTGTGATGTTGCATCAGCTGTTGCTGCTGTTGGAGCTGCTGCTGTTGCAGTTGATGGTGCAACTGCATCACCTGCTGTTGATGCTGAAGCATTTGATGATGTGTAGTGGTATGGGCTAGTTGTGTCTGTTGTTGTTGTGGTTGTTGCGCCTGATAGAACTGAAAACCGGGTCTGATAGACGCAAGTTGTTGTTCCTGTTTGATTGGTTGCTGCTGCAACTCCGATTTGATAGACTGATGTTGTGCAAACGCTTGCTGGGTTTGTTGCTGTTGTGGGCGTGACTGTACAAAAGCAGATGCAACAGGAACCTGGGAAGTTAGACTGGTGTGGCATGCCATCTGATAGGACCGTTGTTGTTGTTGCTGTTGAGTTTGATGAAACTGACGTCCAAGAGCAGCCGCAGCCATAACCGCGGCTATATTGCCAGTACCAGAACCTGCACCGACATTGTTCATGACAACATTAGATCGACTGGGTGAGGGAGACGTGGCGGAGGAGTAAGATTGGCTTGCACAAGCGGGCGTAGCCTCGTAGACAGCTGTCGACGAAACGGGACACTGGGGCTGATTCACAGTTGACATCGCTGTATTACCAATAAACGGTGTTAGTGTCGCTCCATTTCCATTGGTGGTTCCCACAAAAAACGGCATCATCGAGGCCGACTGATAAGCACTTTGATTGAGTGTCGGTTGTTGATACAGAGGTACCGGCATCGTTAGGGTAGAAGGCGGAGTGAGCTGACGCGGCTGTTGTGCGGCGAACAAGGCAGGGTGGTACTGCGCAATGCCGGCCAGGGAAGCAAGTGTGGAATGATGTTGGGAGGGAAACTGGAGTTGTTGACAAGACGGAATGGAAAACGGAAACGACGGTGTTAAAGAAGTGGTCGTTGTTGGGGTGCCGTTGACTTGTTCTGCGATCCTTTTCGATCCGTCCAACGCGGAAGCATTGATCATTTGGTGAGCCGGAAAGCCCAAAGGGCTGACAAAGGTGGCTGCAGCCGCAGCAGCTGCAGCAGCCGCACTACCAGCGATAGATGCAAGACCGAACGCGGTTGCTGACGACAGGACGGTAGAAGCAGCGGTTAAAGTGGAAGTATTTAGAGCAGTGGGCATACTCAAAGCAGAGTTACTGAGACCGAAAGCTTTATCCATGGAATTCACCGCGCCAAGAAGCGCTGCCGAAGAAGCATTAGAAACAGCGGTGGCAGCAGCAGTAGACTTGCCTTTCCGGCTTCCGCCTCCGGTACGAGGTCTTGGTCCATACAAATGAGTTCGTTCGTGCAATCTACGCTTGTCCGAACGGGCAAAACATTTGCCACAGTGTGCACACTCATAAGGTTTTATTTTGGTGTGAATGCGCTCGTGGATTTTCAATTTGTCCGATCGAGTGAACCGCTTCGGACAAAAAGTGCACGCATACGGTCGCACTCCAGTATGTGTGCGATGATGTATTTTCAACTTATCGGACCGAGTAAACCGTTGCTTGCACGTGGCACATTCAAACGGCTTCACGTTCAGATGCGAAATCTCATGCATACGCATTTTGTCTGCCCGCAAGAAAGCTTTACCACAAACGGAACATTTGTGTGGTTTGATGTCTGAATGGGTAAGTTTGTGATTTTTTAGCGATTTCATCCCAGAATACCGCTTGAAGCACTGATCACACTGGTATGGTTTGACAACGGAAATGTCTGCATGTGGAGGAGGTGGCGGATCTCCCAAGGACGGATCGATTTTTAGAAGTATCTCTTCTGGGAGGGTAGGTAAAGGTGAAAGCACAGTGGGTAGCGGAGTCGTGGAACGTTCGCTCACCGAATTACAACTGATAGAGTTTAGAAGGGACACTGCAGACGACAAACCACCATTAAAGGAGAGTTCACCTATGGTTGTTGAAGATGAACGACAGTTACCAGCGGTTGTCAAAGGCATAGGCTGAGAACAAGGGACGGAGAGTAGTGTAGAGGCTACACTAGATGTTGTGACAACGGTAGTATTTGGGGCAGTACAGATGACCGCTTTAGGTTTGCTTTTACGTTTGTTTTTTTCTGTTTTGACTGTTTGTTGCTGCTTTGGAGTAAAGACGGCTTTGGCATTAACCTCATGAATCTGAGGTTGAGTGGTTTGTTGCTGAGCTAAAGGAAGATCAGTTAGTCGTGAGGGTAGAGTCGTCGGTATAGCAAATCCGATAGCAGAGTTTTGTGGGTTTTGTTGTAAGCCAGAAGAAATGGCGAGCTGAGCAGATTGCTGTTGTTGACGAAACAATTGTTGCTGTTGTAATTGTAGCTGATGGTGTTGCTGTAGCTGTAACTGTTGTTGATGCTGCTGCTGTTGTTGTTGTTGAAGCTGTAATTGGTGTAAGTGTTGCTGCTGTAACTGTTGGGATGTGGACTGATTAACCGTTAACGGTACTGAGGATTGGGGTCCGACGGAAATTGCCGGGGAGGGCATGCTGACGGAGTTGATAGAATGCCCAAGCAAGGCACCTCGTTGCGGCTGTTGGGCTTGCTGTTGTTGATGTTGCTGCTGCTGAGGGAACTGGAACATCGGACTAGTTGGGTGAGTGGAGGAGGTAGTAGTAGTGGAAGTATTGTCCACCGTTGGCGCATTAGAAAGATGATTCCACGGAGCAAATGCTGTGTTCTGGACCATAACTGGGGAAAGAAAAGAAAGAGGAAGCATGATTTAGACGCGCTTAGAACAGAACGTGACAACCGCCGGCGGTAGTCAGAGGTTGACAATAAAAACTGAGGAAAATGTGGGCACATGAGCTGAGGATGGCGGAGTAGTTACGGTGCCAAATCGACCTCTGAAGTAACCACGTGCAGACTACAAGACACTGGTTAAGAAACTGCTCTAATCAGAGGTTCGCCGGAACAGCAGAACCATTGATCGATGCATACATCTATAAATAAAAGAGATTACATAAATAAACAAAATAAAGCATTGTCTGGGGAAAACTAATGATCGTTAACCGTTTCTTACAAGTTCCTCCGGTTTCTACTGGCTACTACTGAAGTTGTCACATTTGACAGTAAGGCGGAACACCATTTCAGAGTAAACACATATACCTGTGCACGAATGCAAATACATTCCAAAATTCGCTCTCAACAACAGGGTTTTCATCACGGTATCATTACCACTCCACATAATGATGTGTGATTTTCTTGATGAACAGATGTGTTTTATTAAATCACCTGAGTTGAGAGAGGCACGTATTCACAAGTCAGGTAATGGTATGCACAAACAGGTGGAGCTTGAAACTATAGTAATACGAGCGACATTCGAGTTTAAGCCAACACTACGCTCACTCAGCTATCGCATGAACTAGTTAGGATGATGTGCCGACGTGGACAGAACTCAGTACTGCTCCATTTGCAATAACGCGCACGCATGAGTGCAACAAGCAGAGGCGTATCATGCTGGTCTGTCACCTTTCCTTTTCTCCAGCTTGTCGGCGCACTGTATGTTGAAAGTTTCGGTTGGTCCTCAGTGTAAAGTTAAATCCTTTTTTATTCTTAATCTATTATCAATACCATCATCATCAAATACATCAACGGTGCGCGTTGATCCGTAAACGTCAAAAAAACATGAAGGAAGGGGCAATTCCTGGCTAAGAACAACAGAAAAAGGAAAGGAGGATCTACATACTAAAAACTGTTAGGTCTACACTCAGACATTTAACATTAAGGGCGGTATCAGAAAAACAGCTTCCTTACGGCTTTCACTGCCCCGCATCACTAAATGCACTCACTTCACAGACAAATCAGTCAGTCAGTCAGCGACAATAATCACGTCACTGAGCCTGAATAACTGCCATCTCACATAGAGTTTCCAGCTACCGACCATGTGATTCGCGAGAGCTTCAGACCTATAGCAATCACACTTGTAAAATGGCCGCATTTATCAACGCCAGGCCATCATGTCTCATATGTTCAATATCTTTCTTGATGGCATGAAGTCTACCATTGAAATTCACTACTTTTGCTCACGAGGGGCAAGGGTTTTACATCCATACTAGCCTACCATCTAGTTATTCAGCGTTGGCCCCCTGGGCCGCAAAAGTATCTAGTCACACATTTCTCGGTCTTATACTGGGTACAGTATGTGTAAGTGGAGTCGCAAGTAGTGAAGTGTAAGTCAACTGAAGCACCAGTTATGAGCAGGCAGCTTTTCATTTAAGTCACTGTGACAGGCTAATCCGAAAAGAAATGCCGCCAACCATTCTAGGCTAATTCAGCATGCAGGTTAGGGGAAACCCAACGGGCAACCGATGAAAACGATGTGTTACTAACGAGCCGGATTTTACAACCATCCGATTTCAGCTGGATACCAGCGATATTACGATGAGGTATAACCCACGAAGTGGTCACCATTATTCGTCTGATTAAGCCATCCTACGACAGCACTACATTCGCGAGATGTGCTTCACATGGGTGATACACGAGGGTGAATGTAGGCGATTAAGGGTCAAGATTTCGGCCACTTTTACAAGCCAATCCTCTCCATGGTGCCCCCACATCAACTACTCTCGATGACATGTGGAAATCTTTCAAGGAACAAGCAGATCGCGGCATCAGCCTACGAAACTATTGGTATTCAGACTGACTCGACAACAACGATTGAATTACGTCGTGTCTGACAGGAAGGAAGAACAGAGCGTTTGTTGTCTTCACTGTGAACCCAAGCACCCGTGCAGGGAGCCGCCACACAACTCAAAAACGGAAAAGCTACAGATGACGGCCTAATTCTGAATTGTACCCTGCTCCAGCTGAGTCATTCTAACTAGAAATAGGAAACAGTCCAGCAAGGACTAAAAGAGGCTCTCGTTGTACCCTAATTTAAAGGTAAGGGGAGCGACCCGAAAAGGGACAAATATAGGAGAACTAGTCAGTTGAACTGCGCTGGAAAGGTTCTAGCAAGAATCCACCTTACTCGGTCTAATGCGGAAATCTTGGACGCGAAAGTTATTGAGCAGCAGTGGATTCCGGGTGAGTCGCAGAACGACTGACAGTATTCACCGCTCGCTAGCTCTAGGAAAAGAGCCGTGAGTGCGGCCAGCTGTTGCACGCTCTCCTTGCAGAGTTCGCCAAGGTGTTTGATTCCGTGAGTTGTGAAACAGTATAGGCGGCGCCTAGTAGGCTTAGATGTCCAGCTTAATTGAAATATTACACGGGGTTGTGAAGATAAGAGGGCAGTAGTGCGGACCGACCATTGATGAATGCGAAGTTTTCACTGGTGTGAAGTGTGGTTGTGAATTACTCCAAATACTACTTACCTTTGTTAATACCAGTATTATTACTTACACTTAGTCTGCATTTTGTTGCTTGAACAGAACACTACACGGATGGTTCCCAGCTGAATGTTTGATCTTTCAATGCTTCCAATCTGCTGTGGCACGATCGTTCGGATGCTACTGTGCTGGCGTGCTATTTGCGCACAGAGGATTGAAGAGAATGGCCGCGGCAATCAAGTTTGTCTTGAATATGAAA
Organism: Paragonimus skrjabini miyazakii; assembly: GCA_014338405.1. Lineage (NCBI taxonomy): Eukaryota > Metazoa > Platyhelminthes > Trematoda > Plagiorchiida > Troglotrematidae > Paragonimus > Paragonimus skrjabini miyazakii. Next base: position 22,943 of record JTDE01001974.1, read on the forward strand.
ACATTTTCTGTCTTCTCCTAGAAGGCGAGCTATATTTACACCTGGAATCCGTATCAATAAGGACAATGCGAGCAGCTCTGCAGACTTTTCTTACTTGGACAGCAACTAGTTGAGAGGTCTCGTCACAGACCGCTAGTCGCAAGCTCGTATGGCACTGTTTCCGGACGTACTGAAGGAAGTATCAATAAGAGTAGTCTGAAGAAAAAAACAAAGCTGCGTCTACCGCGTAATGGTTTTGTCCAAGCTCTTGCAAGGCAGTATACCCTGAACATCGCAACAACCGAATGTGCGAGCCTGTCTGAGCCAACTTCACTAGCAATGAGAGATGCGGCTTCGATCTTTGGTGGTCGGACATGGCTCTGAATACTGAAGTAACGAGCCGAGTAGATACGGAGGGCAGTGAACCAACGTTAACGCTCAACTAATTTTGCTGGCTGGGAAACTTTGGTAAGATGACTGACAAATTGATCGCGAAACAGGTACTGTAGGACGGCTACAAGGTAAGTAAGCCAAATCCCCGACCTATTCTGCTAAGTTGACGTGGTGGTCAGGTTTGTGCGCTGCATCAATCCCGAGGGTTATGCTGACTATCATTTCGGTTTTTCCAGGTGCAACTTTGTCAGACAGGCTAAAGAGAAGTGGCCAAACGAAAAGCAGATGCACCCATAAGATTGTATTTCGTACTACCGACCGCACTGGGGTGTTTAGATGGTGAAGCACTATCCTACAAGCATACAAAAGGACTACTTTTATATTTGCAGCAACGCTGTTATAAATTTCGTTGACAAGTTTGTTTGTTTCGACTACTACCCACTTGACCAAAGTTTGTTTACTAATTGCACTACACTTGATTCACCGAGCTGACTACAATATTTTATTATTACGACGTTACGTGTCCGTGGATTATTTTCCCCGGATTAGCTATCTTGAATGTACGTTTATTCTCATTCATTAGTGCATTTGCCTGACGTTATTCGTTATAGAATCATCATGATTTGACCAGGAGAGTCTTTTAACTTTGATAGACCTCGGGTGCATAATTCTGGTGGAACACTCGTCGTATCGATTTGTGAGCCTAGCAGTCGCCTACAGCTGTTTTCCGATCAACGAAGGAGAGAAAAAAAGCAGCCTCAATCGGAGAGCACTTCGACCCTCCAACGGTTGGCCGCGACCGCCAGTGTATTATCCTTTAAGGTCGAAAGACATCCGGCATGATCCAAAAGCCTGATGTAACTTAAAATACATCCCCTGCGCGCAGCAGTGCTCAGAATCATACATTAATGTCTTATTCATTGTTCCATAGGGCCGTGCAAATCCCTCACTGCCAAGTGAGTCAGATTGTTGAGTCATTAGCTTCGGGTAGGCTCCCTCAATGATATCTTGTGTCCCTGTTGGGGAAAGTCCATTTTCCCCAAAAATGATTTACTTTTCGAGATATTATCGTTTAATATCTTATGATTTTGAATCTTACCTTTTCGCGCCACAACGTGCCAAAACTCAATTTTGGCGCACGTTTCCCCGGCGTCTGTGATTGGCCCATCCCACTTTTAATGCATCAATTCAAGTGGGATTCTTCAAGGCCATCAAAAGACTATATATATGCAGACGCTCGTCTGCATTGTGACCTTCGGTTTGAGAGCAAATACATTCTCAGCTAAGGTCACGGTCTTCTGTGTTATTCTGGGGTTTCCGGGTATTGCTAAGCTCTGTGTTACGTTCTGTGATTTGTATTATCGTGCGCTAGACATTTTCTAACTATCGTTGACCACGGTGGTCATAACAGTCCCGTTGTCTCGCAGGTCAGATTTTTGAACTGGATATTCGGGGTGGGATCTCGTAAACCAATCCCCTTCCGCCGCATAAACGACCGGGTAAATGTCAGAAATGGTCGTTCTCCTGACAATGACAGTGTACATCCATTACGACCTTCTCCTTCTATTTTGCCCCACTATTTCTCTGTCTTCCCTGTGCCCTCGGGTGATAACTGTTTTCTAGAGCCAAGACAACTGGTAATCATTAGCGCTTTTAATGTTCGCAATCTCCGACACTGGTCAGTAAGCGGCCCAGACAAATAATGCCTCTAACTCTGCAGCTTCAGGTGTTTCGGCAATGTGAGTCTACGATTCTAGCGTCGTTATTTACTTGAGCTCACCTCTAGATAACTATCGACCCAACCACTTCTTTTCCACGGTCCCCAGTGAAGCCAAAACTAGATCTCTTGGTCAAGCTGGAGTGTGAATCTCACTGAATTCCAGTGTAGAGCTATGTTTGCTCGATTGGATCACAATGAAGTCACGTATGCAGTGCACGTACCCAGTACATCGGTTAGTCTGTCAACACAAACCAGAAGAGCGTTGTATATTTATTAGATCAGCGGATAGTCAAACGCACATATGTCCGGATGTTATCAAAGATGCATTTTACGACGTCGTCGCTGACCTTTTGAAGCAGACTAAACTCTCAGACATCATCATACTAGCGGGTGATTTTGATGCTTAAATTGGTCGTCTTTCTTCAGAGTAGAAGCAGCTGGGTGGTATGTGTTGTGTACACGAACAGCGAAAGACTGCTGCAGCTGTGCGCATCCCACGGTCTCTATATTTCAAGCACCGCATTCCAACACAGGAAGAAGCACTGTGTTACTTGGAGACCTCCGTGTGCTTTTCAGCCGTGGACACAGTTGGAACATATAGCAGTCAGTTACAGGTGGCGCCACTCTGTTAAGGACTGTTGTGCTTTTTGGAGCACTCGAGTCACATTGTTGTGCGTACCCGTTCCGTTTTGTCATTTGTCCAGAGGTCATACACTCGTAAACGCAAGACACTTAACTGATATTCGAGCGAGGACAGTATGAAGAATGCTTACCGAGAAACACTGATGGACAAATTTCCCAGTTCAAGTCAGAGGAAGGACTTAACAAACACTGGGAACAAGTCGCAGGCACTGTGAAAACTTGCTGTGAAGAGGTGTGTTCCAAAGTAGCTGTGCAATCACGACAGGGTTGAATTTCTGCCACGTCGATAAACTTCATGAACAGGCATCGATCGATCTGAATTTGACGACTGTCGAGAAGTTGGACACAAGCTAATCAAAAACTTGCGAAAGGACCGAGAGCAACATTTGGTCGAACAATCGAGAGAGATGGAACCAGTCATTTTATCGGAGAATAGCCGGACGTCGTTATCCTTGGTCCGTGGTTCCACTGGCCGTCGAGTTGGTGCAAGTGAGATAATATATCGAAAAGATGGCTTAGCCATCATCAGTCAATCACGCCGAGATAACAGGTGGGCTGAACACCTTCGGGAACAGTACAGCTGGTCCCAGCCAGACCATGTGGACGACGAGACCCGAATGGTCAGTTAATACGTTCCAGACGGTCCTCCGTTGGGAGCGGAAGTGGTTCTACAGCCTAAGGTATTAAAGCGTAAAAAGGCTCCTGGATAAGATCTTCCTTCCCTCTTCTTTCTAAAGATGGTGAGGAGAGATTGATACCAGAAGTGACTAAACTCCTTCAGACGGTTTGGAAAACTGGAGAGGTACCTTGAAACTGGTGTTGGGAAAAGGCACTTTTTCCCAAAAATTCGCATTATTTGCAAGGAAAATGGACTCCTTCATTTTCTCGGAATTAGAAAGCCCGCCAGAACTCTGGAACGTCCGAGAAGTTGCGCTCGCTTCTGATTGGTCCATTCGGCGAATTAGGCCCAAGGCCACCGCCAACCTATAAATACAGTTGCTGTAAATTACAATTTTGCCTTTGGGTTGAGCAGCAAATAAAGCTCGTTTGAAGGCCGTCTTTTTCCTTACTTGTTGGGGGGGAGTTCTAAGCTGCGAGAGTTGGGTTCCGATATTTGCGCTCTGATTTTCGTACCGTTTTGCAATATTGTTGCGTTCGTTCGTTATAGAGATAATGCTCGCGGTCTCTGCGTTGTTCTTGTCTTTCTCTATCAGGTGGGGTAACAGTTTGCGACGGTCACTATTGCTAATCAATGTCGTTGGACACTGCTGACGTTAAGCTGCTGTTGCAGCAACAGATGAAGCTTATGGAGATGCTTGCCGAACGTTTGTCTAATACGAATTTGAGCCAGTCCGCACGATCTGATAGTGCGCAATCTGTTGACAATTTGGCAACCGGTATCTCCGAGTTCGTTTACGACCCGCGGGTGAACGTGACATTCGATTCTTGGTTCCGTCGGTACGATGACCTGTTTCGTATCGAACTTGCCAATCAGGATGACTCCTGGAAGGCCCGACTTCTCCTCCGCATTCTTGGCCCTGCGGAACACGAGCGGTACACCAACTTCATCTTGCCCAAGAGCCCATGTGACATCAGCTTCAATGAGACGGTCAATATCCTGTCGCAGATACTTGGTGACCAGTCTTCCCTATTCAATTTGCGGTACCATTGCCTCAAGTTAACCAAGCGGGGCTCGGATGACCTTGTCACCTACGCTGGCATTGTGAATCGTGAGTGCGAGCGGTTCAGGCTATCCTCCCTCACGGAGGATCAGTTCAAGTGCCTCATCTTTGTCTGCGGCCTCCATCATCATCATAGACAGCAATACATCAGTGGTTCACACTGATGCTTAACTGCCATTGCGGCCTCCAGTCTCCTAATGATGCTGACCTTCGCACGTGCCTGCCCAATCGGATCCAATAAGACGAGTCAGTAACCCTTCAGGACCTCATCACTGAAGGCCATCGACTGCTCAACTTTAAACATGACTCTGC
>JTDE01001974.1:35411-53862 GCA_014338405.1 Paragonimus skrjabini miyazakii
TCTGCCGTTTTGCCTTTACTTTGCTGGGCAACGACCCCACCGACGGCAACGATAGACTGTTGAGAAACTGGCTATACCGTCGGTAAAGCATAAGTACCAAACCAGCTTAGAAAGCTGCCTTAGTAGTTCTCATCCCAAAGATCCTAACAGCTGCTGGACTGAGATCTCACAGACAATTTATGAAGCAGGTACTATAGCATGCAGCACGGGAGTACATGGGTTGAACAGACATCGGATCTTGAAGAAATCCCCGAGGTTCTTGCAAACTAGACCGAACATTCCTCCTGGCAGTTCATATAACAAGTCTAGGAGAGATATCCGTAGAAAGCTGAAACGCAGTCTAAAGATTGATCGTGGGGTTTTGTTAATGGAGATCGCTTTTCTTCAAGGAACATCTGTGCCACTGGCCCCTGGAGACCGTCTATCAGTGAAGCTATCAGCGAGACGGACGGTACACTCATTTGTGATCCTTATTGATATTTGAAGGACAGTGATAATCGCTTTCTGTGTTTTTTTCCAATATCCGTAAATGCTATTTGGTCTACGTGACGTGGTTTAAGCCTCTCAACGTTAAATAGACCAGGTTACATGTGGTCTCAGTTTTATTTACGTTTTCCCCCATGATGTATTCATTGCTAGTCGAGATAACCTCGAAGACGAACATCAACCCCGCTTGTTGTCTGAACGTTTCGCCCCAAGTGTAATTATTGTTAATCCCTCCAAGCGCGTTCTTAATGTTTACTCACCAGAATTTCCAGGACATTTTTGCAATTCCAAGAGTATCCATCCACTTGACACAAATGTCAGAACATTGCATGAATTTATTGTTCCTAAGCCTACTAAAAAAACTGGCGTTTTAATGACAAGATCAACTACTGTCATCGTTTTATATCACATTGTTCACATATTTTACAACCACTAACCAATCTCTAATGCGGATCAAATAAGGGTGCTATCTTCAATTCTCAAGTGCTGTGCTGGCAGATAAACACTCAGTGAAACCGATGCCATATCGCATTTTAACACTCACCCGACACTCGAATAGTCTTCTCAGCTGTAGCTTTAGCAAACCTAGTTGGCGGAGTACTCTGACAGCTTGTCGATGAGGAACTACAACCATTCCCGTTTTTCCTATAAAAGCTCACTCCTACCCAAGTTAATTTCAGTACATTTGGCGGGAACCTACTCGCTAATTATCTATCAATTTGACATTCCTGACATTCAATGGATCGTTTCCGCCGTTTTAACTGACCAGGAACCGTTTGTCTACGCACTCAACTGCTTACCAGACAAACACTCATCCAGCAAGTTCCGTTCATCACACTCCAGGACGTACCAACGTCGTCACAGTTTTTCTCTCCAGACTACAAAATGATGCCGTCTGAACTTCAACTGACATAAACCTGGACAAAAAAAGGCACAAAAACAACCCAACGACGAGGAGGTATTTCTTCCCAAACTTTTCCCATCTCTCTGGTCGTCCGAGGTCCATCTTCCTCATTCACATTCTAGTTTCGTGTGCGGCACGTCTACATCCAATCCCCGACCATTTGTTTCAGTTACCCGTTGTATGCCCTTAGCAAACTTGTCACGCGTTCGCACACTCCGAAATACACGCTACATAAACTATTTTTTCTACATTACGTCTGGCCTGACAAGAACCTGTATACATGCATCGAGGTTAAATCTTGTCCGTACTGTCAGCGTAGCAAGCTCCACTGTTACGCTGTATCCTCACCATTTTTCCACAACATTTTCGATTCACATACATCCATTTGAGTACCCCTGGTCCATTACTACAGTCTGATGAAAAGGATTTCTTGCTTACATGTGTAGACCGTTTTACGCGTCGGTCTACGGATATTCCCATATCAAATACTGCTAGTGAGACTACCGCCATGACGTTTTTCTACCATTGTGTGACCAAGTTCGATATACCCTCTGTGATTATTACAGATAGAGACGTTCAATTCCTTGTGATTTTACGTGCACGCTCCAAGTGGTCAGATGGAATGTCCCCATCTACGACTGAAGGTATCATTAATTGCCCAAGACTCCAAACACAAATGAACGGAATGCTTTCCGCTTACCTGGTTGAGTATCAGATCAACCCTAGAAGACCTTGAAGTTATTTCATCAGAAATGGTTCACGGGTCAACTTTCCGATTACCCGGTAGAATTTTCCAAGTTACCCCACTCAGTCGACCGAATGAACTACGTTCGAGACTTTCGGAAATACACCTTCACTCAAGCTCTACGCGAAAACATGCATGAGCCAGCCATATTCCCTGCGACCTACATACATGCGTTTATTCGGTGTGATTCAGTGAAACGATCACTGCGTCCTCCCAAACTTTGTATCATTCAACGGTATATACAAGATAGATATTTCATCATCAATTGAGCTGGAAAATGTGATATCGTCAATTTTGGCGATTCGAATATTGCTTATGTGGACAGCGATTCCATACATTCATTAGACAAATCAACACGTCAATTTACAAGTCTTCGAACAACAACTCCTCGAATAGTTCCGGCAACTCCATCAAGCAAATCGCTCAGCATCCCGCTAACAACCACAAACGCCAATTCTTTCCTGACACATTCAACCTCTCGTACAAGTGGACGGATTAATTTACCTGCTCGCTTTCACCAAATTGTCTCAGTGTAACTCAAATTTCTTTTTTAAATTCCAGAATCAGCGCTTGATTCAAATGCCTTGGTAGGAAAATATTGTGTTCCATCACCATATTTCTCAGTTTGCTAATCACGCGTGAGTACTGCGCCATACGGCACAGTAAGAAGGTCCCAAGCCCTATACACCACTATTCGCCGGCGAGTTGCACTCAAAAATAGTCGAGTATTAACTACTGGAGACTTCAACCTTCTGAACATTAACCTTGTCAGTGGAGTGGCTTCTGGCACAGAGACTGCGAAGTTCTGCAACCTCAAGCTGGAGGTCGGCCTAGCGGAACATGTGCCAAAATATACTCGCTACAGAGAGCGGCATAACTCATCTCATCTGGACTTACTCCTGACAAACGAGCCATACATGGTAGACTGCTGAGATCGATGCTCCTCTGGTCGTCGGCGGTCACGCAGTCATCCGTTCTAGACTGACCTGTGATGCTGTGATTAATCAGCAACCTGAGCCGACTCGTCGGAATTTTCGTCCAGCCAAATTCCAATCAGTCCGAAGGCGTTTAACGGAAACGCTATGGAGTTCGATTGAAACATCTGCTACTTCCGAAGAATACTGTAGCTACATAACTTCCAATACGTAACTGCCTATGGTGGCCGAGACGGCGCGGGACAACCAGCAGACGAATCAAGCTACCGCAGTCGAAATCCTCCGTGATTTTTCAGAGCCTCGTGTGTGAGCTAACTATCTCAAGCTGAAGTCTGTTCCTGTTATTTGTGGACGACTTGCCAGCTGTTAGCCAATCCCCACTGCAGTGTTACGAACGTGCATTGTTTCATTCGTCTACATTATCCATCGCTCATCACGTTCTCTATTTTGGACTGCAGCTATATGGCTTGTTTACAAGTTGAATAAAGCCTATCGTCCGGACAACTCATATACACGCTTAGCAAATCTGTGGAACGCACGTTTCGAATAATCAAAATTTATTCAAGTTGTAAAAGGGCTGATCGCATCCTGCGTCCTGATCACTTCGAAGCCGACTCTCACTCGCCTACCGCAACGGATCAGTGGCTTCACTGGCGGAAGGCATTCGAGAACTTCCTTTTTGCTGCAAAGTCGCTTGAAACAGAGGCGTTGGCTACTCTCGGTAATTATGTCAGTTAATCTGTACACAAACACATCGCGGAACGCGGCTGCTACAAAACAACCGTGTGCACACTCAAAAATCCCTACATTCAACCAAAAAAAATACAACTTTGCCCGACATGTCCTATCCACTGTTAAGCAAGAGAACGGGCAAAGTCTTAGTGAATTCCTTCGTAAACTCAAAACGTTGGCCTCGGACTGTGATTTCCACGCAGTTTCTGCTGAAAGGTATCCTGAAGAATTTATTCGTGATTCACTCATTCGTAGTTTAAACTCTCATTCTATCCGTCAGTGAGTGCTCGAAAACAAATCCTTGGACCTCACTTTAATCTTCGATGTAGCTAGACAATTGGAACTAGCCCAACAGAAATCACTCTCTAACAATCAACAACTCTCTTGCACCATGTCCCCACAAGCTACTGAGTACCCTCAAACGCTCGTCCCAAAGGCATGACATCGAATGTACAACAGCCACAAGAAAAATTTCCAAGACAGAACGATTCTTTGTTATATTTGTGGATTACGTCGGTATCTGCGTAGGCAATGTCCAGCTCGTGATGTTGTTTGCAAACGCTGCGGAAAGAAAGGGAACAACGAACGGGCGTGTCAGTCTTCCCAATCCATTCGCGTTATTCGTAGCAGTTATTCACGTTTGTGTTCAGTAGGATTCATTTACAACGTATACATCCTGCAGCAATATCGGAATCTGTATTATCGTCTACCACAGTGCTTATCAGATGCTACCGTTGAGACTTACGTGAACGGTATTCGGTTTAAGGCTCATATTGACACAGGCATTTCGGAAAGCTACATGTCTCATTCTGTTGTTCGGGCACATAAATGGCAAATCCATTCTTCCTGTCAAAGGATCACTATGGCATCTACCGGTTTATCCAGTTGCACACTCAGTCATTGTTTCGTTTCCATTTGTTTCAAACAACTGTCATACAGCTATCAAATAGCCACTTTTCAACAACCAGGGTACTTATTTATTACTAGGACACGACTTTCTTAAAAGATAAATGCATCGAATATCTTTTTCTGGCCTTGAGCTACCATTTTCACAATGCAACATGCTTGCTGTTTCCGTTACTCCGCCGTTTCCGTTTCAACATCTGTCATCTGACTGTCAGCCAGTGGTCACCAAATCCAGACGATATTGTTCATCCGACGAACTTTTTATCAGGTTTGAAACTGAAAAGCTCCTGAACACCGGGTTTATTGAACCTCCTGCTTCACCTTGGAGAGCCCGAATCCTGGTAACGTCTAACGAAAGGCAGATGCGCCGAATGGTAGTGGACTACGGCCAGACAGTCGGTTCACTTTACCTAGACGCCTACCCCTTGCCCCGGATTGACGACCTTATTGGGAAAATTTTTCGCTGCGAGGTAGTCTGGACTCTTGATCTCTAGAGTACGTATCATCAAATACTCATCGAGATGGAGGAAAAGATTTATACTGCTTTCGAAGCCGCTGGCCGTCTGTATCGAGTTACTGATATTCACTTCAGTGTCGCCAACGGTGTGGCAGCGCTCCAGCATGCTGTCGACAATATCATCCAACGAGAGAAATTGTTTGGAACCTTCACCGACTTGGACAGTCCGACTATCTGGGGCAGTTCAAACGAAAACCATGATTGTAATTTCACACAATTCTTCAACATCGCTTGCAAGTACGGAATCACTCTCAACGAATAAAAAAGTGTTATGCGGAAGCGTTACATCAAATTTTTATGTTATGGACTCTCAAAGGGTATCATTGAACCGGATCCGGAACGTCTCCGACCATTGGAAGAGTTACCAGCCCCATCAAATCTCAAAGCACAAGAGAGTTATTGGTATGTTTGCTTATTACTCTCAATGGATCTCACAATTTTCCGACAAAATCAGTGTGCTCGTCAGAAATAAGACCCTTCCTCTACCCGAAAAAGCATTGGCCTCGTTTATCGATCTTAAGAAAGAGATTCAATGATTATTATTATCGAACCGGGAGTGCCCCTGACAATTGAAACTAACGCATCAGATATCGCCATCGCCGCAACGCTAAACCAGAATGGACGACCAGTTGAATTTTTCTCCAGAACTCTAGCACCGTCCGAATGTAAGAATTCTTTTGTCGAGAAAGAAGCCTACGCTATTGTGGAAAGCTTTAAAAAATAGCAGCATCTTCTCCTGGGTCACTACTTTACATTCATCGTTGATGAGCGTTCCGTATACCTTGTGTTCGATCAAAAACAAATAGAGAAAATCAAGAACGATAAAATACGGCGTTGGCGACCTGAACTTTCCAACTTTCAATATGATATTCTTTACCGTCCTGGCTCTGATAATCGTGTGGCTGATACTTTGTTGCGCAACTTCAACTACTTTATTTCTCATGCTGTCGATCTAAAAACACCTCGCGAATCATTGTGTACCCGTATGTTCCACCTAGTCCGTGCACGCAATCTACCGTTCAGCCTTAAGGATGTCAAACGAATTACTGCTCAATGCAAAGATTGTGCTGAAACCAAACTCCCTTTTTTCATTCCGCCACACACCTCTGATAAAAGCAACCCAACCATTCGAGAGACTAAGCATTGATTTTAAAGGACCCATCCCTTCATCCTCAAAGAACAATTTCTTCTTGACAATTGTCGATGAATTTTCCCGCTTCTCTTTTGCTTATCCGTGTGCCGACACTTCTTCCTCTACAGTGATTAATTGCCTTAACAATTTGTTTTCCATTTTTCGCTTGCCTTCATTCACTCATTCTGATCGTGGTTCTGCTTTTATTTCGAAAGAATTACTATCGTTCCTCCACGACAAGGGTATTGCAACCAGTCGTACCACAGCTTATAACCCACAGTCAAACGGGCAAGTTGAACGTCTGAACGGTACCATACGGAAAACTACACTGTTGGCATTCAAAGCAAAAAGCCGTGGGGTTGAACACTGGGAAACTGTACAGTCAGATGCGCTTCATTCTGTACGTTCCTTACTGTGCACTGCAACCAATTGTATTCCACACGAACGAATGTTCTATCATAACCGTAGAGCTTCTACGGGTCTCTCTTTACCGAGTTGGTTGGTGAACTCCAACAAAGTCCTCCTCCGAAAACAAAACCGGACGTCGAAGTATGATCCGTACGTGGAGGAAGTTGAGCTGGTAGAATGCAATCCGACATATGCTCGCGTCCGCTCACTCGACGGCCGTGAGAACACAGTATCTTTGCGCAATCTGGCACCAGCTGCAGAAGATGCTGTAATGATCGACGAAGTAGAATTAGAGAAGGACAATGAGGCGCCCGATTCAAACTCAGTGGTTCCTTCGGTATCAGCGTTTGAGGAAAATCCTGACATTGATTCCAACAGTTATGACGTCTACGAAAATCTTCTGAGCCAGCAACGGAGAATGAGACCTTAAGTTCTGAGGAATCGAGAGGGATAACCCCTACGTCACATTACTCATAGTTTGTGCTCCATTGTTATATTTTGTTATTTGTTTCATCCTTGAGTTGGTAATCGATTTACGTTTTCCATTTCAGCCGCCATGCGCCAATTGTTAGACGAATAAAGTCCATCATACGGGCCCTTACTCTTCTGTTTCTGACTCAAGGTTGTTCGTTTGTGCCGTCGAATCTGATTGTCACAACAATTTATTCGTCTAACAACTAACTGATGGAACAGACCATACGCCCTGAGAGGTTTGACGTCGACCCCAACGCCAATAACGCTTCTAAAGAGTGGAATCACTAAATTTTGTACATTCACTGCTTTCTTGTCGCCTATTGACAGTCTCCATCCCAACAAATTGACTACGTTGATCAATTACATCTCGTCATCGGTCTATCAGTATAGTTCTGAATGCGATAGTTATGACGATGCAGTCTCCTTACTACGGGACCTGTATGTGAAGTCCAAGAACGAAGTATTCGCTTGTCATCTGTTAGTGACTTGTAGACAAGAAGGTGGACAGACGCCGGACCAATTTGCACAAAGATTGAGGTCGCTTGTGAAAGACTGTAACTTTAAAGCCACTACAGCCGAGCAGAATCAAGACGATGCAATCCGAGACGCTTTCATAAGTGGTCTACTGTCCAGCCAGATTCGACAAAGACTGTTGGAACAAAAAGCGTTAAATTTTCAGGCCGCTTTTGATCAGGCCAGATCGCTTGAATTGACAGAAAAGCAGTCTCAATTATACCAGTCCACTCCGACTAACACCTAAACGGCTTCAACCGAGGTCTCAGAAAACCCGCCCAACCCTACCAGAATGCTTGATGTGGAAGCCTCCAGCTCATCGACTGGCAAGTGTTTCTTCTGTGGGTATGACAAACACCCCCGTTCGAAGTGCCCTGCTAGAGATGTGTTATGTAATGGGTGTGGCAAAAAGTGACACTTTCAAAAGGTTTGCCTGATGCTATGGAACCGACAGCCCTGCTCTTCTATCACCCGACCGTCCATTTCGACTGTCACATCAGCGGCGGCACCGGAGTATCTTTCGAATGCTGTAGTTGATCTCGAAGTTAACGAAACTCGCTTACAAGCATTGATAGATACTGGCAGTTCTTAAAGTAGCGTCTTCCGTAGTGTTGCAGAATGAATGGAAAGTTCACAAACCCCGTAGCAAGATAACAATGGCCTCTACCGCTCTGTCAAGTGACACGCGAGGTCACGTCCTGGCGTCGATCAGGTATAAAGATGCTGTGTACGAGAGAGTGAAGCTATCAGTTCTACCACATTTATGTGCAGACGTTCTTCTTGGTCACGACTTTCTTAGACTTCATAAAAGTGCCGAAATCCCATTCGATGGGACAAAACCACCGTTTTTACTCTATTCACTGACCCCAGTTCACATCATACCTCCTCGTCTTTTTCAAGACTTGATGCGAAACTTCCAACCCATTGCAACAAAATCCAGAGGGCACAGTCCAGCTGACGAAAAGTTTAAACGCGATGAAATTCGCCGTTTGCTTGCTGAAGGAGTCATCGAGCCTTCCTCCTCCCCTTGGAGAGCTCAAATCTTGGTAGTCACTAACGACGGGCACAAGAGAAGAATGGTAGTTGACTACAGCCTATCCTCTCCCAAAAATTGACGAGATGATCGAACGCATCGCCATGTACGACACCTATAGCACTCTGGATCTAATGAGTGCTTATCATCAGATCCCTATTCGGGAAGAAGAAAAGCCTTCTACGGCTTTTGAGGCATGCGGACGTTTGTATCAGTTTTGTCAGATTCCGTTTGGCGTCGCTTGCTTCCAACGAACAATTGACAATATAACAGCACGCGAACAACTGAAAGACATCTTTGTTTACGTTGACAAGGTTACGGTATGTGGAACCAACTCCGTTGAATATGATCTCAAACTTCGAAAGTTCCTAGACGCGGCCAGAAAATATGGATTGACTTTCAACAAATCAAAAAGCACCATTGCCGCCAAACAAATCAAACTTCTAGGTTATGAGGTATCCAAGAACACTATCAAACCGGATCCTGATCGCCTGAAACCTCTGCGAGAATTAGCCCCTCCTATTAACTGGAAGTCCCAGCAACGAATAATGAGATTATTCGCTTACTACTCACGGTGGATATCTCACTTCTCTGATAAAATTCACAAACTTGTGCATAGTAACACCTTCCCCCTACCCAATGAAGTTAGAGAAGCCTTCGAGGCTCTGAAAGACGAGTTATGCAAAGCTGCTATTTCTACTATTCAGTACGATACTTCTTTGGTTTTCGAGACAGACGTCTTTGATGTGGCGATCGCAGCCCCTCTGAGTCAAAATGGTCGACCGGTAGCCTTCTTCTCGCACAGTCTGTCGTCCGATGAACGGCACTATTCCGCCGCAGAAAAGGAAGCGTATGCTGTCGTAGAATCCATACGTCAATGGAAACACTTTCTACTTCGCAACCATTTTAAACTTTTTACTGACCAACGTTCCGTCGCCTTCATCTACGGCAATCGGCACAAAGGGAAAGTCAAGAACGATAAAATTGAATGTTGGAGGCTGGAACTGTCGCCATTCAAGTTCGATGTTGTATGTCGACCCGGTAAAGATAACCGAGCGGCAGATGCACTCTCACGTAATTGTTGCGGAGCTCCAATGACAAATATCGACTTGACAGGACTAAATGAATCGCTTTGTCATCCCGACGTTTCTCAGTTGATGCACTTCGTCCGCGCCAGAAACCTTCCCTTTTCTGTGGAAGAAGTTCGAAGCGTTGTTGCCAAATGTTCAGTATGCTGTGTAATCAAACCTCGTTTCTTCTCCAAAGCTTTAGGTGAGCTCATAAAAGCCACACAACCATTCGAAAGACTGTCGATTGATTTTAAGGGTCTCCTTCTATCAGTAACTCGCAATCGTTATTTATTAACAATTATTGATGAATATTCTCGATTTCCTTTTGCTTTTGCATGTCCTGATTAGACTAGTGAGACCGATATTAAATGTCTGTCAGTTGTTCTCGTTGTTTGGTACTCAGACGTACATCTATTCTGATCGTGGGTCGTCATTCATGTCGACAAATGTTCAACAGTTCCATCACGAAAGAAGAGTCGCGAAAAGTAGAACGACACCATACAACCCTCAGGATAACGGGCAAGTAGAGCGTTTGAATGAAACGCTTTGGAAAATTGTGTTGCTCGCCCTGAAATCTCGTAACTTGGCAATCAATCAATGGGAATCGGTTCTTCTTGATGCATTGCACTCCGTCAGGTCACTCCTGTGTACCGTAACTAATGCCACACCACATGAAAGATTACTCCCCTATAGCCGAAGGTCGACTTCCGGAACAACCCTCCCGATGTGACTCACTAAACCTGGACCAGTGTTAGTTAAGAAGAATGTCAGACAGTCTAATTATGATCTACTCGTCGAAGAAGTTGAATTACTTCAGTGCAATCCACAGTACGCGTAAATCCGCTTTCCTAATGGCAGGGAAGAAGCAGTTTCTGTTCAACAACTGGCCCCCAAAGCAGAAGTCATGCCTGAGACCTCCTTGCAAGGATTATCGACACCTTCGATCGAAAAGACTTCATCTGTACCCTCTGACCATGTCCCTATCATAGAGCAGCATAACAGTATTCCCTCAGTTGACATACAACACTGAAGCATATGACCCTCCCCAATAGCGATCAATCACGTAATCTTGAAACGCTAATCAAACAACAGCGTGTTCATCCATACTGTCTGAGAAACATCATCATCATCATAGACAGCAATACATCAGTGGTTCACAATGATGTTTAACTGCCACTGCCTGAGAAACAGAGACGCATAAACCTATTACATATTGACGCTCACTACCAAATATAGTTTCACCGATCAGTGTACACATGTTCAATCATCCCCTGTAACCTATCATTTGTTGTCTGCTCACATTTTTTGGTGGTGGAGAATGTTATAATATTTTGTGTTATTTGTTTCATCCTTGGGTTGGTAATCGATTTACGTTTTCCATTCCAGTCATGTCATGCGCCAATTGTTAAACGAATAAAGCCTATCATACGGGCCTCTTACTCTTCTGTTTCTGACTCAAGGTTGTTCGGTTGTGCCATCGAATCTGAATGTTCACAACATCCATGACCTACGAAAGTCTTGTCGAATTCACTTCCAGAGGGGGTGGGTGTTATGCACTTGTATTTTTTCCTTCGTCTACATTATTCATCACGTCCTCTATTTTGCATTACAGCTGTATGGCTTGTTTACAAGTTGAATAAAGCCTACCGTTCTGGCAACTCACGTTCTCTTTTAGTAACAGTCTACTGACGTACGTTTCGAATCACCACACTGCTCCACAGTAATAAATCGAAAACCATACACGGCAAAATCTATTCGACTGGTGAGCAACCCCTTACTGCTGTTTCCCAGAAAAAAACATCAGGACTACTTTTGGCAGACCTCTGTCCTAGTACCAACACGATGGCATTGGTAAACAAACTAAGAGCCGGTTGGCAGCGTTTAGTTGACCCATCATCATCATATACAGCAATGCATCGATTGTTCACACACACACTTAACCGCTACACAACCATGAAAAAAAGCAAACCCTGTATAGGGAGAGGAGAGAAAAAAAGGGGGACAGGAAGGGACCTAACTACTAAAAGTAGCTTAGTCTATAATCAAACATTCAACATCAAGATGCCTACACCTTGCAAGCAAACAACCAAGCTGTAGGTGAAAGTAAGGGGGTCACCAGCTAAACAGCTTCCCGACGGCATTCACTGCACCACGTGATCAAATGCACTCACTTCACTCGGCCAAACAACGATAACAATCACGCCACTGAGCTCGATTAGCCGCTATCACACACAGTCTTCAGCCACCGACTCTGGCAGTCGCGAGGGCCCCAGCCCGGGAAACGAACCCGATCTACAATGGCCAACCCTTTCGTGAACGATTTCATTTCTCGACACCAGGTCATCTGTCCACCTTGCACCATACGCCAGTCGGCCGCGGCGTCAACGAACAGTGTTCAGTTTTGCAGATGACTAGCATATACCTTCAGTACATGGTCTAACCATTTAAGTCTGTGCAAATGTAAAGAGTGAACAAAAGAACTCGTTTGACAATCAGTGCCAAACACCCGCTGGTGCCACCCGATACGAACGATCGAACGTAGACATCGGTGCTCAAATACCTGAAGACGGTTTACGTCTTCTACCCTGAGTGGCCAAGTTTCGCTACTGTAAAGTGATACAGCCTTAACTGTTGCCTTATATACGCAACCTTTAAGTATCAGAGATACAACTATGTCGTCAGAGATGCCCCGAATTAGCGAACATCGCCCAGGCCTTAGAGATACGCGCTACTCTTTCATTCCCTACACATCCACCACCACTGATGCAGCTTCCCAAGTATACAAACCGGTCAACAACCCGACGTCATTATCTAACGACAAATCGACGTAATCACAACGATCTTGAATAAGCACTTTGCACATTGAGGCTGCGAAGCGCATCCCGAAATATTTTACAGAACGCAAACTAGCATCTAGCATTGTTTGTGCTGCTTGAAAGTTGTCAAACAGCAACACTTTATCGTCAGCATAACCAAGATCAGTCAGCCTTCCACCAGGTAGGAGGTCTATGCCGGCATCTTGTGAGTGCCAGAGACAGTCCTCCATTATTTCGTCCATCACAAAATTTTTACAAAAATGGCGAAAGAGGACAGCCTTGACGAACGCCGCTCTTCGTACTGAAACTGTCAGACAGCTCACCGTAAACCCTAACCTGAACCGAAGTATGGGAGTAAACAGCCGACAGTATGTTCACATACTTGGTCGGTATACCCTTGCGTTTAAGCGACTCTAAAGGTGTAGATCGATCCACCGAATCGAGCGCACCTTGTAGTAGAGAAGTACGATAATTGTTAGCCAGCGGTACACATGACGCTGCTCCAGAATTTGATGAAGAGTAAGAATAAATCCTGTACATTCCCGCCCAGACCAAAACCCTGCCTGTTCTTCTTTAAAGGTTGCCTCCCGAGCTGCAGTGGGTCGACAGAGTCCAATGGATGCCAGAACCCCAGTAATTACTGGGGTCGAACTAATTTCCTTATGGTTTTCACAACAGCCTCTGATATTTTTCTTGAATATGGGAACCATTACCGAGTGACCCCAGCACGGGAGGATAGTCTCCGTCGTCCACACAAATTGAGACAACTGAGTCAAAGCCTCTAATGACGTTCATATCTCCGACCAGAACGACTATATCAGAACCATGTTTCGACCGAAGGAGAGAGGCCGGGTCTGCATAAAAGGCGTCCTTGACGCCGGTTTTACTACAGTCGGTTGGAGCATAAGCAGACACAATGAAAGGATTTCTGGAGGTTTTGTGTTTTGAGATGATCCTAATGAAACCCGCCAAACGGACGGCACCGGAATCCAATCTACCAATACCTAGCAGACTAGTAGACAAATTTCCAGCAGAAAACTTAATGTGCATCCTTGATACTCTAGTAAGACATAAAAACGCACTCCTGCGCTCCATACCAGAAAAATCACCTTTGAAAATATGTAACAGTGTGCAAATAACAGGGGTATAGGTTTCTACTCGTACTCTTACACAGGCCGATTGAAACTCCTGAACCTCTTCCCATTGGCCTAAAGACAGCTGAGGACAGACATGTTCCTCACCTTCAAAATGATGACCACAAACGATCACCTTAATTGAAACCCACCAAACAAGCGGAGACCATCAACTCAAGAGGACACAAGTCTAAGATAGACCTAACGTATAGTCGCAACACAGTTTTGTTATCCGAATTTGTCAGACGTGGAATGTCTTTCCGGCGTAAGTCGTAGGTGCTACTACTCTCGAAACGTTCAGAAGGCGTCATGATGACTGGCTCGTACCAAGTGGTCACTATGGACGGTGCACTCGTGTTAAAACACGCAACTGTCGACGTGCATGCATGTCTTTTATTCCCAGGATGTATATGTGAGTTACCGATCTGGTTGTCCTTGTATGCCCGCTCTTCACCAAACCAGGCCCCATCGAGTCCGGCTACTTTGCAACAACCATTCGTTTATGTCATAAACGCCGACGACAATTTCTTCTTCTTACTACCGTGAGCATTTATTTCTCTTGTTCCCGTTATTGCTATTGTTACTCTTCTCGCAACCCCATCGGAGGTGGATGTGATCTTATGTCCATGTCACTTTACCATACAATAAAATGGTGCTTCCCAGTTAAGTTGCTCGAACGGTGACTGCAACATTCAACACGTACCCATGTAACGCACATTCATTCTCTAGGCGGTTCACGCGTCTAAGGACAACTGGCCACCCAACGTCCGCTCAGAAAATGAAGTTGCCGGGGGGTCAGAAACTATCGAAAAACACAGGCAGGAACCAGAACAACTTGATGTGCAGCTCCTTGACAAGTACTAAATTAAGTGCCCTGCAAGAAACCAGTGAATACCACAGCATTCAGGTGAATGCTGAAGTTATCAAATTACCTCAAGTGATATATGATTGCAAAACCATTAACAAAGAATAAGCAGACGCTAGGAAGAAGAATTTCGAAAGCGAAACATAAAACACTGACAATACCCTAAGAAGTTGAGCAAGTGCAAAGTTCCAAAAATAAGGAAAATAATTCGCGTCTGCAGCCGGCAGAAAAGTCGCACATAATTAGGTTAAACTAACCCGGGAATCCTCTATTTTCCACAAAAGAATGGTTGCCCGCCAAGGATAAGAAAACATTATCCATAACAGACCTTCAGGTACCATAAACACCGAAATCAAGCCGCGCGCTTATCACCATAAGGTAATTTTAAACAAAAGCTCAGTGTAAAAGTGTGTATTCAATTTTTTATTTTATTTTTTTATTTTAACTCCAGAACTTTCTAAGGCCTACATCTGCGGACACCATAATGTCCGATTGGTGTATTTTGGGTAATGGTCAGACTTCCAACTATCTGCGTAATATGTTTGGACAGGAATGTAGAAACGCGAAATGATAAAAGGGCTAACTAAAGTCAGCTGCACTTCTAACCAGGCTGACAAATAAAACAGCACATTAATATCAGTTTTTTGAAAAGGAGAAGGCAAAATCGTACTCCAAAATGTTTCGAAATAAGCAGTGGATTATTCCACAATCTGCCTAGTTATCACTTGAGTGCACCTACGGTTAAGGCATTCACATCCTTTCTGACGTTCGCTAGACTACACCCACAATTCGGCCTAGTCGAGTGCTTGACACAGGATGAAACAGTGACGAGTCATTGTGGTTGGTTCAATCGTTGCGACAAAAACTTGACACAATTGGGTTGTACCTGCTTATCATTATCCGATTCCAAGCTGTGAAATCACATATATTAACCGAGTAGCTGTTGTTGGAGCTAGCTGTTGTGCTGGCACCTTCTATGCAATGTTGCACGGCTTGATAACTTCAGGCCACTTGCTGTAGGAGTCTACGATGCTCACGAAATTTTGTCCATCCTGCTGAACCAACCAAGATTGCAGCAGTATCTTTTGTGGTGGCTTTGATGTCCAGATACGCTTTGCACACGTGGTTGACTGATTCTGTCGTTCACAATTCCGTCCCATAAAAAAGATGTAATTAAGTGGGACGTTCTTCATTCTGCCGGTTCGCGAGTGCCCGACTAAACGTTGTTGGGTTTCACGAGTATGATCGAGATAACGGTATCCTTCGATTGGCTCAGTTGTAATCTGTTGAGATGTAGCGGTGCGTCGTCCCACACAACAGACGTTGTAGGCAGTCACTGCATATAGGTCGTAATTCAGCAACGT
The DNA here is from genome assembly GCA_014338405.1 of Paragonimus skrjabini miyazakii. NCBI lineage: Eukaryota > Metazoa > Platyhelminthes > Trematoda > Plagiorchiida > Troglotrematidae > Paragonimus > Paragonimus skrjabini miyazakii. Next base: position 51,445 of record JTDE01001974.1, read on the forward strand.
AGTGAACCGGCGTTGTAGACGAGTCGCGCTGCACACACGGAAGCCTTTAATGACCATGTAAGAAGAACATTGGTTAATGGTCCACCAGAAGCGTGAAGTGACGGCCGGATGATAACCTGTGAGTTTACTTCATGAACAAGGTGCAATGGCTTCTGTTCCATGCGACCAGAGTTACTTTATTCTGGGACTGACTTGATTTCTTTTAAAGAGCGCTGCAAACTGGCGCCCAAAACCAGGTTTGTTCGTACACCAAAAGCCCGTTCAGGGATGATCGCAAATGGTGCATCATCAGTAAGTAAGAAATGTAACGACCAACGTGAGCTAGAAATGAGCACTCTGATGAAACTTCATCCGGAGCTGAGGTGTCTTTGCTGCCCTCTATGGTGCAGGTATTAGAGAGGACGTTCTTATTGTCAATTAGGAATCTCATGTACTTGATGTATTGCAGAAAGAACCTGTACATGTTCCAACGTTCACGCCGGCTGGACGGAAGCAAGCATTACTGGGGGATAAGTCTCAGAATTACCTGGAAACCCTCGACAATTTCTATTTGCAGGTACGCTTTGACATGACCCGGTCTGGAAAAAACAGTTATAAAACGAACAGTGTTAGAGGCTGGCATTTCATATTGACCCGTCAATATGGCATAACCGATAACATGGAGAAATGTACGGGTTCGAACCCGTAAAGAAACCGCTGAAATTGCAGAAAATCATGGGTAGTTATTGACCCTTATTTCTTTCTACCACATACTTTTCCCAGTTTACCGTAGTTCTTTCCGAGATTTGGAAGTTGATCATTCTTCCTTTCCATTTGGCCTCACGAGTGTGACAGCCATGTGTCAGTGTGGCCACTGGAGGAATAGCAGCTTCACGGATCCTGTGCAGTGAGTGAGATCGCCGCATTAGCTAGAGCCTCCTTTTCGAATATCCTGTCAAACAAATTCTGGACTTTTCACAAAATTAAAGTGATATACCGTTTCCTCTGTCTGCAGCAGCACTGTGGGGCTTAGGGCCCATGGGCATGAGAAACCAGCCAACCTCGGCTCCGACTAAAAGTCATGCGAACCAAATCAACCGAAAGCTATGTAGTATCACTCGATTTTCCAGACCAGAAGTTAACTTGAAATCGGGTCCAGCTGAGTGTGTAGCTTCGACCTGTTGTATCACACCTGAAGATGCCCATGCTCCTCCTGAAACCACGGAAGACATAACAGAGAACAACATGCTCGCTGACTTGATCAATTTAACGGTAGATCTTGACAATTCCAACAACCCGCCTTACGAAATGGCGGTCCCTGTCGCGGAGTCAACTTTCAAACAACAGCCTGTACATAAATGTGCTCATATTGAACCAAATGGGACGTTTAGATCTCAACCTGTCTACGTGGTAGCTGGATCACACAGAGGAAGGCACAGACCATCTACCAGTCAGACACACGCCGGCATTCCAACTTTGAACTTACCCAAAAGGAACCAACCATCCGGTCACCAGTGGAGCACTGGCTTTAATAAACCCTCCTCAATTCAATATCCTACGAGTCGCTCCTGCCTACCTCCTCCGCATTACACAGGGAAAAATAAGCATGTAAACCCATACCCCTACACAGGGAATAAAAGGATGTATCTATTACCAACCCCTAATCTTCGGCCTTTTCCTAACAATAGCAATCCCTCGCGTTATACACCTTTTAAAGCAAGACTTAACCATAACCCCACTATTTCCACCAGAGTTGGTTATCCCATGCTTAACGCCTCTTTTGATACGAACAGCACCCGTGCTATGAATGCTCACCTGAATGCAACCCGTGCTCTCTTCGCTGACAACGTGCATGTTGATATGACCAACCCATTTCAACCTTACCCTTTTTTATTGCGTCACACACCGTTCAAACCCCCCGGTCCAGTTCACCTCCCATATCCCCACTGCCCCACCACACCGTACTGACACTTTTCCAACACTTTTTGTCACGGACTCAGACGCAGGTGACATTCCATCAATCATCGATGCGCTCACCATAACCGCATCTGATCAAGCGACGTCATCAAGGTCTTTGAATCACAATGACCCTTCTGTTTTGGACATTTTTAAAGGTCTAAAAATTACGTCGAATAAGGAAAATGCACTAAGTTTATTGCTTTTGAATGCACGCCCATTAGTCAATAAGATGCATATTTTTAGATCTTTCATCTTCTTATATAGTTCCTGCATTATTCTGGTCACTGAAGCTCGGTGCACTCCTGAGACTCCAAACACATAACTAGGCGTTCTAGGTTATCATGTGTTCCGAAAAATTCGCGATACAGGACGTGGTGGTGGATGCTTAAGTTACTTAAGGGAGCAGTATTCTGCAACCATACTCGATGAGCCGTGTCTTGGTAAGACCGACAACTCATTGTGGCTATCAGTGTTAACTGA
>JTDE01001974.1:73415-83578 GCA_014338405.1 Paragonimus skrjabini miyazakii
TTTAATTGCTACGAGTTATTTTTTAACTAAAAGATAACGGAGATATTCACGTTCTACCGATTACACGCAGCTGTAATTGGTGACGAGTTTGTGTGTTAGCATGCTCACGTTCGTCGCAGATAATGTAGCATAGATTAATATGGTCGAGCATTCTAGTGTGACTGAGTGTATACAGTTGGGTGCATACGTTTTTCGGCACGTGAGTAGAGACCCGGCTGATGACAAAATCCCATCGTTTTGCAGTGATCTTCCTGTCGCGTTCTCTCTACTGATAACCCACCATCCTGTGTACATCTCACACTGTTGCACGCTTTCTTTTTTTCAAGTCCGACGTAACCGCACTGTCTTCATATTGAAGTGAAAACCGCTCTTCACTAATCAGAAGCCCTCAGAAAACCCACAGGGAAACAGGTTACTTGCAGACCAATTGCGGTGATACCACATGTGGCAATTATAGCGAGATGCCTTTTATTCTCACGCCGCTGTCTGCAAAGTGGTCATGAGATCAGACAGTCTTCTCTTCAGCAAGTAGACTGCACCCCACTTTTGAGTCACAGGTTATCTAACAATATGAGAGAACGGTCGAACCAACGGTACCTAAAAGACGCTGCTGACGCTGTTAAACGGGGGTGCAGGTCATAAGTGTGTGGGACTGATCGATTTTGGTTTGTCTGAAATAAAGACAGTGCTAAGAAGGTCTGCTCGCGCAATATGAGTCATCTATGACCTGCTTACTTCTTACGCTTTTTGTTGCTAGATAACGGGCGAACAGAGAAACGCTTATTGTTAAATGGGAACTTCCACAGAATCAGTAAGACGTGTCATGTATTGTTAAGACAAAGATGCCGGCCGAATGTATTCGTGACTGCGCACTTAAGGGAAGGTGCTGCCTTGGTGAACTCGAGGTAGAAACGTTGAATTCGAAATCGGGGCTTAAATATATTCCCCATCACCTGTGTTTAATACGGTTTGTCTGTATTGGTTGAAATCTATCACACTGTTAATGTGAAAAAGGAGTACACAAAATATTGCGTGTTCAAGCAATCGTTTGAAGTTCATGATGATTTTTTCTTTGATTTTTACTCTCGTATAGGTAAGTTTGGCAATGAGGACAGGTTGCTGCAGTTGGTAAAAGGAATATTGAAAGCCATTAAGTCTCTCTCAGGTCAAACAGTTGGAAGCCTGGTATGCTTCCATGGCATTCCAGCGCAAATATTCTGGATGCACGACTGGTAACGGTCGCTTAGTTCTCCACAACATGAACCTAAGCTTGACCAGGTTTAAAGATGTCTACTCTATAAACATAGGAAAAAAAGGGCGGTCGTTGATTGGAAACAACGAGAAAATTGCTGCTGCTGATACGAATATTACTACAATATAGTTCTCAACGCATTTGCCAGAAACACGCTCAGAGGTGCGCGACCATTACAGACAATTACATAAGGTACAAAGCAACAAGTGATTACATAGTAGGACAACCATGAATTCTGTCGACAAGAGAAAAGCGAAATCAGAAGGAATGGGGCCACCGTTTAAAAACGTTTGATGCACGCACCAAGGAAGAAGATAATTCGCCTGTTCCACAAATTCAGTCCAAAAAATGAGATGTTACATTAAGTTACCTTTAACAAGGTTAGGTAAAGACGTTTCAAATGTAACGCATCGTGCTGCCGTGTTGTTGGCGCCAATTTTGTTTTCGATTGTGTAAGTCGTGTGCATGTGTTACTGGACCTTTGGCTCATGCTTGTTTCTATTGTCTCCTTTCACAGGACTGTCGTTGGAACCCTTACATCAGAAGAACGCTGTCCCCCGGTGTCTCCACGTTGCTCGAAGTTGGTTTACGACTGAAACAGGTATACGAAGCCAGAACGTCTGGCTTGCCTGTTACAATCTCATAAGCTTACACAAATATTTCAAGGTCACACCTGGAGATACGTGCAAAGGCATTTTGGTGGGAGTTCGCCGTTATTTGACGTAACTTCAGCCGGAAAAATGCTGAAGTAATTTCGTTTGAGCAAGGGAGGACGGGAAGTTCCAAAATCCTGAGAAGATTTGAGCAGACTCCAGCGCGGGACCTCGTCGACTGCTCGAAAACGTCGAAAAGTTGAAAATATCGCTAATCGCTCGGCCACCATGGGGTTCTGAGCGCCCATTCATCGCGAAAATTTTCCTTGCATTATGGATGCTCGTGAGAATGAGAAAAACAGCGCCATGTTATGTGCTAAATGGGAAAATTTGGAGTGATCGCATGTAATATGAGGACTAATGTTAATGTTATACTATTTTACAAAAACTTCACGCGATATAAATATTTCTGTTTTTTCAATACAGTATACAATAGTGGGAAGTAATTGTTATAATATTCTGCGATAATTGAGTAACCAGCGGCTATTTCTAGAATAATTACCACGTGATAATCAAAACTTCGTACGAAGTCAACGTTTAAGGAAGAATATATATTTCATGGCACGCAACAGTTACTAATGGTTAATAGTGATGGTTTGAGGCAGGGGAACCAATGCCCGATATGAATTGGCGTTATAATGAGATCATATAGGGTAAGTTAAACGTCAATACTGGCTACCATTAATGATGGCATGATTGATTACCAAGGTGAATATTTTATTACGAATGGGCATATATATGTGGAAAAGTGTACATGTGAGATATAGTGCTTTATTTTTTCCTTTTTGTTCTAAGTACAACTCTATATAAGTGACGCGAACGAATAAAATGATGCGATTTCGTGAGTACGCAATGAATGGAATGCTAGATGGGGTGTGAGTAAACGGTGGATACGCAATAAACGGTTTCAGGCGAGCTGTTTCAAATGGGAGCCTGATGGTAGGGACGGGTATACACATTATATGCCGTTGATGGCTAAACGTTTTCCAGACCACATTCAAAAATGTCAGCAGAAGATACACAAAGTTTAAAGATTGACATTATGTTTGCTGATGTAAGGAAGCTGTCCAAGCCCTTTTTAAAATGCCGAATGCTGTTACTGTCTTTGATTTCATTCGGAAGTCTATTTCAAATGTAGGAATATTTTCCGATAAAGAAGTTGGCTGGTATCTTCTTCCCAGTTAACCTGGATGGAAAAGTGGAAGCCTTATTTCTTCGACCATATGAAGAGCTGTAGGGATGGCGTCCGAGTGTATAAGTTCATACAGGAGTGTAAGGTTCAACTTTAGTCATCGTAACCAAAGTGGACCAATACCAAGTGTTTGACACCGTTCTCCACAGGTGAGTGAGAATGAATGTCCTAATAAGCCTTTGGTGAATGAACGTTGGAGATTTTCCAACACAAACCTATCGGATTTGCGTGGGTGGCGGTGAATGTAAGTGCAATACTCAAGTTGAGGTCGAGCACACATTTTGTAAAGAGCCGGCATCGCATCCGGTAGACCGAATGTCCTTTTGATACATCCTTATGTCCTTTTAATTTTTATTACAGACTTAATCAGAGAAATTAGATGAGGCTGAATACCATATTCCTAGATCTTGAACAGATGTAGCACTGTCAATATGATTACCATCTAGTGAGACAGACCCATTGGGAATTTGACAACCATAAGTTATAATGTTCGACTTGTTTGCTAAGAACGCCATAAGCCATGTTTTGCACCACGACTGCAATGATGCTAGGTCCTGTCGTATACTTTGTGGACACGTGGCGGGGTTGATTGGCTGGCAGAATGTGTAAACAATTGTGTTATCGTCGGCAAACAGAAAGGGGTTGCCATGTTTAATAACGCCACATTCGTCGTTCGTATACAAGAGAAAAAGCAACGGTTCCAGAACGCTTCCTCGAATCATCCCACTAGTCACTAGTTCTGGCGTTGAGCAGTGCCCTCTAATTTTGACAATTTGAATTCGGCTTCCAAGATATGGCGAAATTCAGCTGTATAAGCATTCTGTTATGCCGAGGAATGCTATTTCGATTAACAGCGCTTATGGGGCACACGATCAAAAGTCCTTCGCATGTCTAGGTGTGTGATAATAGCTGCGTTTCCTGCGTCGACATACATCGATATATGGTTTGAGAATTCCAATTGGCATGTCATGCAAGAACGCTTACTAAGGAAGCCATGCTGCGAAAGGCTTACAAGGTTTTTGACCTCAGGAACTGGACAATGATCCCTTTTTTATTATCCTTTCAAACATTCTTGAGCAAATTAATGTGCGATTGATTGGACGATAGTTACTAACCTCCTGCCTTGGACCACTTTGTAGCGAGGCATAATGATTGACTTTTTCCACTGAGGAGGGAAGGTGCTGGATAAAATTGATAGCGTGAACAAATTTAGTAAAAGAATGGGTAAATCCTCGCCTCCTTGTTTGATAGTGACTGGTGGGATACCATTAGATCCAGGATGGATTATGGGTTTGATAGTAGCCAACCGTAAGCGTATACTCCTAACATCAATCGAAATGTTACGCAGAACTTTGGCTGTTTTTACGGTGTAATGCACAATACTGTGTTTTCCATGTTTGACGACTGTGGGAAGCTGACGTTGAAAAATTTGGAATGACTACGGATTTTTCATTGGCTCTCGTGCGTTGTTGTTTGTAATATATGATATGAAATTAAAATGCTGCGCTTATGCCTACAAAGTATGTAGGCCCACGAATTTATTCGGCTGACAGAGCGTTAGAATTCTCGGAGGTATTCCATATGTCTTCGGTAACTGTACGAGGCGGAAATACTGTTGATGAAACGGTTGAGTTGTGTGTGGAATTCAATTCACAGATCGATGTTATTCTTAATGGTAAAGGAAACTTACTGACTCCAATTTCTGATGTGAAAACAATTGAGTTCTTAAGCCACTCGCTCGTTGGTATTGTGGGTGTATGCCCACAGCCAGTTAATACCAAGTCTGACTATCGTGCTTCTCCCGTTGGTGGAAGCCCCATTGCTCTCAGAAATGGAGGGAGAAGATAATTCGCTTTCTTCGGTTATCCATTACACACTACTTTCTAGGCCCCGTCCTCTTCCTGCCAAGTGGAAAATTTTCACCGGTAAGACACGTTTTAAGAGCGATCGGCGACAAAACGTCACGAACAAGCGCTATTTTTAAGTACTAGAATGATGACCGAGTTCGGCATTTAGGTCACAAACGTTTTACAACCAAACGAAGGGAAAAGTAAGTGTAAGTAAGTGTTTCGTTTGGTTTATGGAAAATTTGCAACCTAGAGGCGAGCATCCCCAACCCGAGCCACGAGCAACATTACCACTGTTTCCAACTATCAGAAACCACCTTCACATCAACCATACGGCAGTTTGCGGTGTATTGCTAGAAAGGATGGAAAGACATCACACGTTTGAAGTCCTACTGTCACAAAGTCTTATAAACCACGTCCAGGATAGTCTACTTAATAAACTCTCTCGGATGACGCGCCAACTGGCATTCCATAACAGCATCGCAAAATCCGCTGATTCTGCGGATGCAATTGCCATCATACTGTTGGACATGCAAAAAGACCTGGGCCTGGTACCATGTGGGCGCCTTTTGATACGCGTAACCAACAATTTAGCTGACGTGCTTAACACCTTGAAGTTCAAACACAAACGGTGAAAGTAGGAGAGACTAGTCATCAGTAGTGATTAAAGGGAACGTCTTCAGACCGGTACTCATTATATATATATAAATGACGTAAAGTTGATAAAATTCGTGGGTCCTTTGTAGTTGCTGGCGATACTAAAATTGTCTAACTATCCAATTGTGAGTGCTTGTTTTGGCTCTACAATACACTACAAGAATTTCTATCACTGGAGTTTTGGTATCAAGTGTAGCTGTCGAAATCCACAGCCAGCAACGCAAATGTCGCTACGCAAGGTTGTCACTTAACTAACGGTCAAAGTATTCCGTGATCTTCTTCATAATTTCGGAAGCGGTAACTTGATACGGCAACGCCTTATGGTAAACTCATGAGCATTCTCTAAAACCATTATCTTAGAAATGCGTACGCACGATTAAGTAACGAAATGCAACTTTGTTCTGTCCATGCACGCTTTTTTTGTTGGCGGATTTTTACATCTACCTATTACTGTCAACGAGCATCGTTTAAAACTGTTTGCTGATCGTGCGCAATCAATCGCGTAATTAACACATAAGTTAAGAAACATATGTCACTATTCAACCGTTAACCTCAGCAATCTTATCGAACCTCATTCAAATTCACTTAAATTCTCTAGGCTTATATAATTTCATGTAGCCAAAAACCGATTGGCAATAGGTTGTATCATACATACGTCCATATTTCCCTTAGACCCTCGTAAGTCATGCATGAGACTTCAATTCCTGTGTAGAACGTTTTCATGCAGCCACCTGTGCAACAACATAGGCTAGCTCTGGAGAAACTCTGACATGCATTTTAGATGAACTTAAGAGAAGATTCACTTTTCTGAGGTATAAAGGTCGCTGCCAGAAGCTGCTGTTCAACCGCCGTTTGTAAAGGCTAATCAGGTTGAACCTTACATTGACGTATGATTTAGTGCACGGCAATAGGCCCGCCGCAAATATTTTCATCCATCTGCAACATGGTTTAAAGTGCGATCTCAGAAGCTAGGGATATCGTTGCGGCTTCAAAGCTTAAGATGTTCACTTTCACACTTTTTGTTACATCACTTCAATATTTTGAAAAAACTTTGATGATCCCAAAGATTTAGAACTGAGGCAATTGAATCTGCTCAAGGCAAGAGCTAGTTCCGTTGCCGTTAAGATACTCACCTGGTGAGCGCAGTTGCACATTGTTGGGATAATACCACAACTAACCAAAACTGTTGTTTTTTATTCTTAACACTGTATGAGCCTCCCAACGTTGTGAGCCTCCGCTTGAACGTCATAAATAGGATGGGGTTTTCCAGTGTATTTGCAAACGTTTGGTTGAGATCAAATATACCCTTGGCTGGAGGTTTTCTGTCTTCCCGTCTTCTTCATTTGCGGTAGTATGTGCGTCGTCGTATAGGCCGTGATAACGCAAATCGTTAGTGCAACAGTCGTAGCTAAGCCGGGTTATAGTGAACACCGAGCGTTAGTAATTTCTCATCAATTGTCAATCCACGCAGATCATAATACACGCATGATATAATAAAACAACGTCAGTGAAAAACAGGCTTATTGGCAATCACCGCGTAGATCACAGCGCAAAGGCAATTCGTCATTCATTTTGCTGACAGATTTCATGGTTGTCGTGTTACACCGTTATTTGTTATTTTGTATCGCCTGTAGTCATCCGCAGTGATTGCGCACATACGAGCGTGTTTCTCACGGATGCATAGAAAACTGTGCGTTATTTGTTTATTTTATTTATTTACTTGTTTATTTATCTATAAGTTTTTCTGAGTGTTTTAACCAATTTTTTCAATTTGAGCGACCTTCTGTTATGAATAGGCTGTTCAAGTCCAACATTTTGCGCCACAGCTGTTGAAATAATGCCTTTCCCAATAGCAGACATGGCGCACCGAACCCATGGAAATCACACAAGCTAGAGATGGCAGAGTGGGTACATCTTCTTGTGAATGATTTCTCCGACATTTCGGGGCTTACATTTAATTAGTCTACTACACCGTCCTACCTGAGATCCAACGCATGTTCGGATGGCAATGTATGGCTACTTATTTCTCTCACACTCATATTGCGGTCAGAACATTTGATTAAGCGGAATACTGCTGTCGACAGAAATGACCTTAAACTGTGATAAAAGCTGATTGCTGAGGATGCATCTAGCAAGGATGAACAGAACGTGCGGGTTAACACACACTTCCCTTATACATACACCTAAGTGGTTCCGCCGCTTTCCTCAAGGCAAAAATAGCACAAAAGGGATATGAAGCAGTCCCACATGTCCCGTTGGTCCATCTTTGAGAGTAGCTTGATGTCACACAAGTAACATCGATACGTCACAGTCTGCTTAGGGTGCACGAACTTGCAAAAACATATCCGAACCTCGGCAACAGATCGAGAGGCGCGAAATCTTGCAACGCAACCAAATACCCAAGTTTACCAGGGTTCTTGGGGAGTAAACGCATGGTGGTGACGCGTAAACCATCTCTTGACTAGTTGGTCAGGCTCAACACTCACAGGCACTTGTTAGGTTCACCCCCTGCTAATGTGAGATCGCGTTAGTGCAGTGTACTTCGAATGCATCGCTTCGTCACGCGGCAAACGGTTTCTTAAGGTGTTTCGACAGTTCAGAACCAGTATTCGATTGGGATGGGGTGAAAGAACCTCCGCAGATCTTCACTGCGATGCAACTTTGAAATGATCGTTGATCAGGCGAACACGGTTCTCAACAACCGTCAGAGCTAACTAATCTCCCTGGGGATGAGACTTCGTTTAAACGAAATCTTAGTTGTACAAAATTCTAAGATGCCCCACAACGATGGGACGTCCTCGGAAAATACAATCTACAAAAGCGCATGACTTGGCATTTCCACCCAGTAGACTGCGAGTTATTTAGCTAGCTGGGTTTCAATCGCATACGGCTGTTTCCGTCCAGTGACTCCTTGGTCTAGTATCCGGTGTGCTTCTGGGACACCATATCCAACCGGCATTTTAACCTCTATTTGGTAGATCACTCCGAGCTTGATTTCCCTCAAGTACTGCCACTGCTCACTTACGTCTCGACAGGAAGCTACAGGCCCAAACAAAACATTATTTATAATATACAACTCGCCCATCTCAACGGTTTCAACCATAGATATAGAGGACAACTTGGGCTTTGCTTCGGCGCGCTTCTCTTTCAACGGTTATTAGGACCGACCATCACAGTGAGACGGAGAAGGTACAGAACAATAGCGAGATAACTGGATTAAGAACATTCTATCAACACCGACCCTTCCTCAAACTTCGGCATGCCCTGTCCAAAGTCCTTGATATCGCTATTTCAGAATGTACCACCCAGTGGAAGTGATTAGCAGGAAGACGTGATTATTTCTCTCAGCCTGTACTACAACGAAAACGCGTGTAATTCTTACTAGCCTCTGGAGGCGCAGCCCTGTACCAGCTGTAAAGAATAATACTTTTGATAGTGAGATTCACAAGTTGTTTTAATGATTATGGTATTTGTGTGCTTCGTTTTAGTGAAGCTGTCAATCTCTGATTTCTGCCCCGGAGCTAAAACTCCACCTGCTCCGTGGATCGTTATCCCAACTTGTTCTCTCGCTTTACTTCAATTTCCAGAATCGACAACAGTGCACCCAGTTAACGCGCTATATCTTGGTTTCCATCGTTCCACGTTTTTACTATGACAGGAACCAGAGTGGATATTATTATTTTGGATTGTTTCAACATATCTCCATAAACAATGTAAAAAAGCATATTGTCCAACTGGAGTTTACTGGGAAGCTGATTCAAGTGCAATTTTTCTCCGATGAAGTGACGCGTTTGGTTTATCGCGAGCCAGTTCCTTGCTCTTTGGTTCGTATGCCCGGGTTTTTCCAGACTTATAGTAACGCAATTCGGAAGTCGCAGTGAAAAGGCGGTGAATCTGCAAACAAACTTTTTTATTGATTTGCTCACCGTTTACGAGCGGACTTTAACGTAACAACCTAAAAATACTAAGGAGTTGAACGTGAGAGAACCTCAGCATAACCGCACGACAGCCGCCAAAGAGGACAAGTGTCAACAGAAACTCCAGACGACCTTCAAGATTTAACCAAGCGCCAGATTGATTGAGCGGCGTTCCAACGGCGATGGATAAACCGTTGTTATCTTAGTTAATGTCGCCCACAATATTAGAAATGGCGCAGATTCATTATACAGCCACGAATAAAACTACGATGGTTGCGGCGACACACTAACATTGATGTTAGTGGTCTGTAGTCAGTTCGCACTTATAGGGTAATGTGAGCAGGTGCGTTTGTACTAGTAAGGCAACTCTCACGTTGCAGGGAGTTTAGGATTTTGCGAATATCGAGAGTGAGTTTACTACAGATTACGGAGCGTCTTAAGCTGTCATGTTGACGCAATATATGTACCCTGCTAGCACACGTTAGGGATAAATTAGGGATGAATTACGTCAAATTCGGGATGAATTACGCTCGGCATTTGATTGGTGTGACATTTAGGGATGAATTACGTCAATCTTGGGATAAATTACGTCCACGTTTTTAGGGCCAATGAGAAGTCAGCGTGGATGGAAGATAAAAAAATGCT
>JTDE01001976.1:0-19125 GCA_014338405.1 Paragonimus skrjabini miyazakii
TTGTTATACTTCAAACGACAGCTTCGTCTTCGGAGCTCCACTGAAGTCCATTCTGTGTTCGGTTTATATGAAATGTCTAAATTCTTGAGCTTTTGTTTTACTCTGCTACCTAACAGAATAACAAACGGTTTTATGCTGTTAATTTTTTACAGCGTAGCTTGACTTTTCTCCAAGGCCGTTCGGGGCGCTGTTTCCCTTGTGGCCCCGGGTACAAATGATTTGAACGGTTGAATTTTCTGATCGGTTGATGAATACATCCGTTGTCAGATTAATTATTCCAGAATATGAGTACATATCAACAGCATAATCATAAATTGTTCGGTATAATGGTGTATATATATATACACCATTATACCGAACATTTATTTCCTTTCCTACTGTGTAAATATATTTACACAGTAGGAAAGGAAATGAATGTGTCGATTTATATAGTGATAATCATGAAGGCATATCTATATTTGTATGTGCATTTGGTTATATTCAAATTTTTCTGTCGTTAAGCGCACGAACGTCGACGTTCGTCGACATTCAGGGATGCACAGATGTCTGTGCATCCCTGAATGTGCCTTCAGGGCACGTGCTACTGAGATCTCAGTGCAAACATTACTTCGCGGGACAAATTAAAATATTTTACTTTGTCCTGCAATGTACGACGCATATGTGCCGTACATTGTATATTTTCAAACAAGATTATTTGTACCATTTTACTCAGACTAGATATGACTGTCATTACAGTGGATCCATGAAATTTTGTATAAAAGGGGACCGACCCTCAGACTGTTTTTGGGATGGTTTCCTGTCATACGCGGGTAAAAGTAATCTGGACGGCCGAATTTTTTGGTTGTTTGTTAAAGCCGTGGTCAAATTAATTAGTATTGGAATATGCTTACTTATCAATAATACACTTATACAATTTTGATACAGTAATGTGTATATTTACATAGCGGATGTTTTTCGACCGTATTGGATAGTGCGCCGGCGGTCACGATCAACCATTGGGCAATCGGGGTGCTTAGTCTTGTTTTATTAATGTTCAACCTTCTTAGTAACGTTTTCTTCCAGAATATTCCACGTCACTGTTGAGGCGAGCGGCGGCCCGAGCCACAGTACCTTTTGGTCAGGCTCATGGCAATGATGATGATGATGATATTTACATAGCGATCAGTAGCAGAGTTTAGTAAGATATCGCTTACTAGGTTCAACATATTTCGGGGAAGGTGTGGTATAAGTTGCGAGAACTTTTCCGAATCGCTTATTATACGCCGGTTACTAAACTCTACCTTCAACACGTCGTACTAAAGCTCTGAATCAAGATCCTCGAAATCGGAAACAGCTAGCGTGATCAGTGATACGGAAGACGAAAATTCAGACTTAGTCTCCTTAATGTCCATAGCGATTGAGTGAGTGGGAACGAGACAAAATTTAAATATATGCTTGTACACTATGCACACTGGAGACGTTATATGAGGAGGGAAGTACCGAGTTCGAATGTACACTATAAAACGCGACTTACACGAGCTCACCAGTTTGTAGGATCAAGCAAACCGAGGACGACCGGTTGAGAATAACGCAGCGAGTAAATAAAAAGTATATTGTCGACATGCGAGACCAACGCGAGAATAAACGGATACCAAGACGAAACGATAACAGAGCGGAGCGACAAGCCTGTACGCAGCGAGGTCGTACGTTTGAGTGCGCGAGGTTGTTGTCAATATACCTACTCGCTCAAGCAAGTGTTTAAGTACGTACAAAACTTAGAAACAAAAAGAGTACAGATGGCAATCGTAGCTCTAACATGGTTGACAATAACGAACAGGGTCGCTACAAGCAGGTAAAGCAATTGGACGGAGAAATATTGTAGCTGCTCGTATTGGCCGATCTCTTGGCACATTCTGCGTCATGCATGGTCTCTCTTAAATCGTAACATTTCCAAGCGGTTTTCCCCCGGTGGCGAATAGCTGTTTTGTGCCTCTTCTGCTTCTAGCGCCTCGATTAACATGCTCGTTAAAAGAATTCTGTTTGATACTCTCATTTGGCGGACCAGAAGGTCACAGAGTAATTTCTGTAACCCGTGGAAGTCGTGGGACGATTTACAAGTCGCAACCAGTGTAACTGCGGTCTCTACTTGTCGATTAAATGCAGAGCATACAATGCGTTTGTGTGCTCATTTTTGCTCCGTGGATCAAGAGCCTGGCCCGTTCGTGCGGAAGATGCCTTTTAACTCTCGGTACCCGATCACTTATGCGTGGATTAGCATGTATTAAATGGGCTGACGTTTTTTTTACCAACGCGATAGTCCATCTGCGCACATTTGATAAGTGCGCAAGTTCGCAACCGATCGCTGAGATAGTGGAGCGTGCACAATCTCTGTTAGTTGGGTCAGGTACTTATGTTGATGGGACGGCTTCCGCTCCGCACATTGTTCAATGTGGCTGCTGACGACTGGAAAAATCCTCAAAGCGGCCAGGCGACGATGAGTCCACGGGCTATGAAAGCCTTGATTGTTCCATTGAGCAACGCTAGTGAGTACTGTCTACCCTGTTGAAGAAATCGCAACCATCCACGCAGTGTGTTGCGGTCAAAGGCAAGCCTGCATCCACAATGTTGTTCGCCCTTCTTTCCCTCCTCATGAAGCCCTATTGCGTTTTGTTTCATCCCGTATCCTTTTTCCTCTGTACACATTTATAGTTATTTATTACTCTGCTAATTCGTTGACCATTATCAAGACGGCATAGTACCCATGAGTATCGCTTAAAGCAGAGAGTGGCAACGATGATGATCTAATACTACTGAGAATCATTGTTATGTCTCAAGTAAGCATAAAGGCGTACATTATCCGATGTTATAGCTATCTGTCCCACGCGATCTTTGTGCTGATGTAATTCTCGGACATGATTTCATTGAATTGCACAGACGATCCGACATACTTTTGAAGTACAAATCACGTTTTACATCCTGCGGTTTGGTGACTGCCTAACTGTTTCCTTCATTACCTCCTGCTAACTTTGATCCCAACTGCTAACCCATTGCCACCAAATCTCTTGAGCATATTCCCTCTGATGAGACATTTACTCACATGTACCTACAACTACTTAGAGACCAAATAGTCGAAGCGTACAATTCCCTTTGGGGAGCTTGAGTCCTGGCCACGTCCAGTAAGTGACGTGTAAAGCCACAGTAATTGACTGTTGTCAGACCATTAACCCTGGTACTTAATGATTTGCGTGCCCTTTATCCCAAATAACTGAATCAGTGGGAAAGATTTCCTATTGTGCAACACTCCGTGTGGTTGGTCTTTAAAGCGGCTACCATCAAATGCGTATCAAAGAGGGTTTATACGACCTGCGAGGCCGCGGACAAACTGTCAGTTCTGTCTCATTCCATTCGAATTGACCAACGGGTAATTGGTGATCCAACAAAAGGGGGAAACTCCAAGATACACTTGCCTACATTAACAGCGTTACATGGTACGATACTAACAAGAATGAGCATGTAGGAAACTTATCTCTATTCTTAAAGTGTTTCAGAAATATAGCTTCACCTATCCAGACAAAAGGCATCATCGATTTCAAAAGCGTCAGGCTTTGAGAATATGAGGTGTCCAAAGGCTATGTGATGCTCAATCTCGATGGACTGTAGCTATTGTGATAGCAAACCACCTGGGAGAGTCATTGCAATGTTCTTCTGTTAAACCCGAAGACTATCTGATTCCTCTAACCGAATCCGTCCCTTCGTGCCTAGCATAACTTTTCATCCGCCAAAAAAAGTGAATATATTTTTCGAACTTCTAGACTGAGCTTCTAAAGACCATTGTCGTAACAGTTGGTCATACTTTTCAGTTGGTCATACTTTTCAGTTGGTTTTTGTAACATGCTTCAGAATTCGCCGTTACCACCACTACCATTAAGGACAGACTACATGTGACCCTTTTCCCTAGGGTACTTCCGATGAGCTGCATCATTCGGCAGTGGAAAAGGGAACCTATATAGTCAAAGCAATGTATATATATATAGTAGCAGCATCTATTTGGGAACTATTTCTGCCCTGTCAGTGACCAATGATCCACATCTTTCGTTTAAGATAACGAACAGAAAAGAGAGCAATCAAATTATGCAATGGAGGATCGCACTTTCCAGCTCAAGCCCTAGTAACATTCGTGATGATGTCCCCCTTCGGATCGTTATCACATGTTTATTTCGGTCATGAATTTCCCTCATATCAAATAGGTCCTGGGCATTCTTATATATCAAAGACACCACAGCGAATCGAGTTATTCCTTAAAGTCTCCAAAGTATTGGGCAGGTACAGAGACCAAATGGGCCATTTTGAAGGATATTGCATCATCGCCTAACTCGAAAGGGCTTCATGTAAATTGAAGGGAATGTATCCCTCTGGAAGTCCCCTCACTTGGTCTCATAGTATTTGTATGAGCACCAGTGTTACTTTCGTATAGTCGAAAACCTTACTCGGACTCTTCTCTTTTTACCTGACTGGCAACTCCGTGAAGCTTTCTAGTGAGCGGAAATGTCAGTGTCAAAGCACGACCTTTTTCGTGAACTTGACTTGATTGGGTACAACCCGAACTACTTTTGTGACAGGCGTCTGGCCGACCAGTTAGGACTGGTTTCAGTACGTAAGTTAATCTCCAGCAGAACGTCGTTTGAAAAATTCAGTGATGGTCGAAATCCTCAGAGCCCGTTAGACTAGAAACAGACGGCAAGAATGCGGGGCAATTTCCGGACTATAATGATTACACTGCGGTCGATGCCCTAGTTCATTCTGAAAATCAAGAACTGTCCGGACTTCCAGCGAAGCAACAAAGAAGTCCGCATAGTCGGGGAAACGGCGAAATATAAGCATCCTTGGCTTCATAACTTTTATCAATATCCTCTTTGTAAAAGTACCACAACATTTTGTTGGTAAACAATGACTAAGGTGACTGTGTTAATGTGACTTCGATTTTGTTAGAATCATTTACGTTCAATGTTTGTTTCTTTTGTTACACTCATATTGTTGTTATAGGATGAATGAAACCTACCATATGAGCCTCTGGTTTTTCGCAGTTTTGACGACGCCAATGGTTTGGTTGAACTTTCCATTGCGTTCTCATTACACTGAGAAAATCCATCTGAGCCAAGATCAGTGGATAACTTTGCTCATACCCAAGGAAAGATTTGACAACTTTTGCGAAGATCATAGAGAGTTGCCTTGGCTACGGTTATGGCTATAGTTTTGGTGTCCATTGTACTTCTTCAACCGTCTTCATCCCGGATTGCAGGTATTTGGAAATGATTAACAGAGTTTCCTCTGAAACGGTGCTTGTAGACCAGATTCTTGTCCCGTCAATTTTTGAGCGATTTTGTAGTGCTTCTGTTTATCGATCTGCAGCTTTGTTGAGCGCAAAATTGTTCGACTCAGTTGATATAGCTGTACCAGTTCGTTAGCACTGTTCTCACACTTCAACTTGACTTAAGGTCTTCTATCTGATTGAACACCATGATCGATGTACGTCGAGGTTGCCTACTTTCCCGACTGTTGTCTACATTTATCATATAAAAATCAAGGAATGGTTGTCCAGTTCTCAGAGATTGTTGACATAGGCTCTTTATCAGTGTGTGAACGGTTATATCACAAACGACCTAAACGCAAACCTAGAACTTTGTTAGTTAACATATATTCTAGCTTCGATTACAGGGTGCGAATCCACACGTCAATATTTTGGACGATGAGGAACCAATTTACAGAAAACCAATTGTCTGGGCTGACAAGTGTACCGATAACATCATCCTTGACGTAAAATCAGGGTCCTAAACGCACATGTCATTCAACTGGCTGGGGTTATCTGTCCAGACGACACTGCTGATCAATGTACTTTCAAAAACACGAGCGCATTGTGCTACACGTTTAAAATCCAACGACTTCTCCGTGTATGGTTGTCACATGTTCACGGTCGGGCCATTTTCACAAACTCATGTTTCAGGTTCACGCACTTAGGCCTTCTTCGATGACAGTAAGAAGTTTGGCACTGTTCGTAGGTCGTAAGTCACTGACCTTTAACAGGATATCATTTCTTATAAAATTTCTGGTACTATTTTATTCGCTGGATTAATTGCCTCGTAGACATGTTTATGGACAATGTTTAATTTTATTATTGACGGCTGTAAAGTTACTTCAGTTGCCCCTTGTGGTGACTTGTTCTTTGAACAGTTACAGCTGCACTTACAGTTTTCTAATTGACTCCACTCGTCTCAGTGGTCTATATATTTTCCGTTGGGAATCTGTTAAGCCGTGTCACCATGATGTTAGCAATAGGATTGTGTGCCACTAACCACGTGCGTATTATAGAGGTGGTACAGAGTTACTCAAAAATCTGGTGATCCGTTAATCAAGGTCAGTTGTCTGTAACTATCTTATCGGATAATCCAAAACAACCGAACATGTTTGAATCAACAAAAATTACAAAAACAAGCTACTTCATCACCCTTCGGGCCATTTACTATAGTAGCAAGCTACGACAGCCAGAGTCCTTCCTATCAAGAGGGCACAGCTAAGTGGTTTCTTTATACTCACCGTTCTCGCGCGCGAACTCAGCGGATAGCTCAATCGGTGAACAGAAATTTTTGATGGCTCAGGCACCATGTCTGCCATCTCGAGTGATTTGCAATGTTGGATGAAAACCTCTGCGCTCGAGTTAACTCGTTTCAGTTTGACATGGATAGTATCTAGACGAACGTAGGCTAAAATCTGAACTATAAATGCCATACAGCATTCATGCATTGAACAACTACTACTGCTGCTCATCACAAGTAGAACAACAATAAACGAGCTTACTTGACGCCATTTCTACTTTGATCAATCACGTTCGATAAACTTTTTCAGTTTGCCTAATAATAGACCGAAACATTTCTATTTCTCCAGATCCTTTTTGCTGAGAGCTTCTATAAAATTTTGATCCAACACAAATTTGTAACGTTATCATATATGTACACCTCAACATAAGTTTCGTTTAGGGGCAAACAGGACCCATTATCTGCAGTTTTATTCCACGGACCGAGACGGTTAATGGTCGTAGAGTCGTATTTCAGACTTTCGGATGGGCGCTATGCAAGAAATTCAATTTTTCGTCAGCTCAGATGTGGACGTAAATGTCCTTTTCATTGGCGAAGCGCTCTCTTTCCGAACCAAAAAGCCCTTCAGATTCGTATGCTGTAGCGTTTTTTGCATTTATGTGAAGTAAACGTCCAAACTGACTCTGGATACAGATGCAGACAAATTCCATTCTTTTGGTTATATTTTGTTAATGATACACGCTTTCACTCAAGTTGTAACATCCCTAAAAGGAATAGATAGTGCATTTCGCATGCAAACAGCGTTTGCGTTAACGATATCGATTTTTTTCAGGTCGTCTATATATTGGCTACGCTCTTTGTGAATTCATGGATGTTTCACCCAAGATGGAGGTAAGCTATAGTCACATCTTAATCATACTTCCTACTGATTCGTTTCACACATCTTGAATTCATAAAGCTGGTTAATTGTTGCGCTGCTGTTGTATTCTGACGATTGGGATATAACAGGTGTTATCTCATGGATGGAATTAACGCTTAGTGGTATGTAATGTATTAGGTGGTTCTCTTGCTAATCTGATTCGGTGAGAATTGTCGGTTTATACACAGGAAAGCGGCTTACTACCACATGTCATTTTTACGTATGCATCGTCTGTGTATGGTCACGTGCTACTTACAGCAATCCTTAGGGATTTTTGTGTACTAGGTCCGTATTCTTCTATTTTACTACTAGAGGTATTTTCATTTAAACAGCTTAATATACGTGCATATGCATAACAAAATGTAATATATATATATATATATATGCGTGCTGAAGCCACCAACAGTTGGGTAAAACCGCGTGGTGGTCAAGCAACAAAGTGGTCACAAAATATGAAGACCTTGACTGCTCCATTGAGCAAAGTGGGTAGGTGTCGCCTGCCTGGATGGGGTCCTCGTGATTACTCAAACCGCTGGTTAGAGACGCTTGTGGCAGTTAACCATCAGTGTGAACCACTGATGTATTGCTGTCTATGATGATGATGATGATGATGATGATAGAGACGCTATCCGAGATGGCGATGTGTCGCAGTCAATGGCGTACCTGTATCCATACCATTCCCGCTTCTTCCTCTTAGTCTTCTTTCAGTAATTCTCCATCTTAGTAACCTTTTCTTCTAGGATATTCTACGTCACTGTTGAGGTGAACGGCGGCCCGAGCCACAGTACCTTTTGGTCAGGCTCATGGCTGTTATGATGATGATGATGATGATGTGCGACGAGTCCCTGTTAGTTAGCCGTCCGATGCACTTAGCCGCTTTAGGGTCCTAGAAAGTGTTCCGGCAAGTTGCTGTATTCAGGGGTTTTTTTAATTACCATTTCGATCTCTTTGAAACTTTAATATTTATAGAATGTGCTCATGAATTCTTCATCTGACATGATCATTGTCGTGTTCAAAAGCGTGACTCCTGATCAGTCAATTGATTCGGTTCACTCTATGGTGTGTATGTATGGGTTAGGTTGTGTTGTTGCTTGACGTGACTGCCAATGCATGTGAGTGAGTATGTGTGCATATATGTAACCAAGGTAAGTGAGTTCCTTTCAAATCCCCTACGCAACTTCATTCATTAGCTTTGGTGGGTATCAGTGAGCCGAATAGGACTCAAAATATTTTTATCCCTGACAGTGTGTGCTACACATATAATAGTCGATATACGGGAGACAATATCCGTAAAGTAATGGTTGGTACTAAAGACTAAGTTTCACATTGTGTGCATTGCAACGTGTTTTTCATAACCGAAACCTTCATTCATAGAAAGGGGTAATTATTTGTTTGGTATTAAAATAATTGCGTTCATTCACGAAATATAGTCAACGCAATACACGTTGGCAAGTTTGTATAATACATGCTTTTTCTATAACGTTCTCTCATTGATGAATTATTTTCAGTGTTGAAACTGGAGACAAATGCGTCTCTTGGCGATCTCACTGAGTGACCAATTAACTGTTAGTTACTGTTTTGAAACATATTTGAATACAGCAGACTGGAAGTACACGACTTGCATCTGAAGATATTTCACTGCGTCTTCCCGTTGTTCACTGTGGCTGGCTTAGGCACATATATTTTCAAATCACAGAGCAAAATCAAAATGGGCCAACTTTTAGGAATCTGTTTGGGCCTCACCGAGGCAGTATCAGTGGAACAACTAATTTCCTTTGTATGCCTAAAACGGAGCGCGGATGTCCGATTTCAATTGTCTCTACACACCGTGACGAACGTTTGTTTCCAGTTTCTAACAGAACACAGAAGGCCTTTATCGAATCAATCACATATGACGTCACCGTCGTACTCAATGACGTTGGTTTCTCCTGAGTGCTTATTGTCATCTTGCCTGATGATCACGTATTTATTTGTCCAATCTATTCCCGTTGATATCCGCTAACCTTGGCTCCTCGTTTGCCTTCAGAAGCGATATTTCATTATGAGTTGTGGGACTCTGACCGTTCTATGTACAACCACTGACTTCGCAGCCAAGAAAGTACGCACAACATCATACCTCAAATGTTATTTAATCAATCGACACACGTGGACTCCTCTGGGAAGCAGTTGTAAAATTTCTGTCTTTTCAGCAATTGTTAGTTGCAAATTATTTCGCCTATTAGACGTGCTGAACTTTCTTATGAATCTTTTCAAAACAATTGCCAAACAGTTCTGGTCTCGGTATCATTAGATCATCCAAAGTGTTACTAATGCAACCCCGTTATATCGAGTCAATTAGTGTGCACACCAGTCCTCTTTCGGATGCCATTGAAACAACACATTCGTGGTACAGTTACTGGACAGCTTGCACATTCAAATAGATGGCACGCTGAATATTAGCTCCATTCAATTTTCTGGTCATGCTTATGTCTAGGGACGGTCGTCGGCCAGTAGTATCGCCTAACGTATGGCGTATGATTGAGTGTAAACGGGTCATGTGACTTAGTAAGTCCTCTCTTGGTCTCATCAACCATAATTAAGACACCATTATTCATATCTCTTAAACGCCGGCTTGTCTGCGATCTGTTTTTCTAGTTTTCCCATGGGCATATCGGTCAAGACCGAGTGAAGTAGGCTGCCTATCACGACACGATCAGTACGGCGCTATGGTTTTTTTCAAAAGATAAAGCTTAAATTGGACATTCGCAGTAAAAGTAATCATCTCATTGAAGTTTGTGAGAGTTCTATCTTCATATGTGTGCAGAATATCCGATTTGTTCGTGAGAAAACGATGTAACCAGCATGCTCGTTTCCAATCGTGCTAACCACAACAATTGTGTATCAAGTTATATATCAAAGTGATAAAGAAACGCTCTGAAGGATATGATGTAGCCAACAGATTTGACAGCAAAAAAATTGTCAATTACGAAGTCAGACTTGTGCCAAAATACGAGGGAAGGAATGACAGGTTAGTTGAGTCAAGACTGTGCGCTAGTAGTGGATGAATCATGCACATTCGATGTATTGGTGCGTAGTCAGGACAGTTCCAACGTGCACATAACGGTGGAATAGGTGGGCAGCCGGAGATTAATTCGTCGATGGCTTGAATATGACACATGATTTATTTGAAACGACCCTCCATAGATTGAGTGAAGAGAATCAGAGACGTTGATGGAGTGCTTTGTTTTGTCCACATGTGAAACAGTCGCAGGCGCGTAGGTTTTTGTCCGTCCGCTGCTTAGCAATGTCGGGCGATACTCTCCGATATTGCCAGGTACACGACTTACATTGAGGTCTACATAACTTGTCCGACTGAAGCAACGAGATTGGTGCACATAGAATGAGACGGTATCAGTAGACACTTTATCTTTACGATGTAGGGGTGGGGTAATACTCCTCCGTATATGCGCAGCAAAATACGTATGTCTAACGGCTATAATAGGATTATCACTGATACCAACTTTGGGATCAGGAGGTAAACTGATTTTGTTGACACCGTATGCATCCGTGCGGTCGTTTCGTCATTCACTTGGTTCATGTAGACGGACTACACTGGATATCCATTTTCTGTGATAAGATCGTAATGAAACTATAATAACTGCCCAAGCCCAACGTATTTTGTGACACCATCACGAATCTGACTGATCAACTGGTTAATGAAACTACGTCATTACAGTCAGATAGAACAAGCACAACAGTCTCATCGTCCGTATGTCTAAGTCATCATCATAATAGACAGCAGTACATCAGTGATTCACACTGATGCTTAACTGCTGCAAAACCACGAAGAAGAAAAAACAAACCCTGTATAGGAAGGGAGAAGAAAAAAGGGGAAAGAAAGGGGCCTAACTACTGAAAACAGCTACGTCTATAGTCAAACACAACCAAACTGTATGTGAAAGTAAGGCGCCTAGAAATTAACCCGTATATGGATTGAGGCTTTGTAAATTTTCAGTGGTCCACACACGAATCTTCTGAGATGATTGCTTGAATTGGAATCCCGCTAATGGACGCGCTTGAGTGGGTTCAGTTACACACTTCACCACGGCCGCTTCAGTTTCGTTTAGCTTGCAAGATAAAAGTGTGTGATTAAACCGGGATTTTTCATTGGCTTTCATCCGTATGTACTGAACTGCGTTGTGCTCTACCACTTCGAAGGTATACGTGTTCCACTTTATTAGTGTATAAAGTAAATTTAGTGGCTTATCTCTGCAAGACAGTCAAAAGGATTCTAATCGGTAGATTTTAGGATCTTAATTACGACTAGAGTACCAATATACCTCTTTAGCCGTGCTGCGCACAGGAGGTGCTGATAACTTTGATTGAAAAGTGTTTGCTGACATCTGTGCATGAGATTTAAATGAGTATCTCGAAGTAACACATACTGTCCCTTACTGTTGACGGCAAAATGATGATAGCAGGCAAGTTGTGCTTGTTTATACGCACAGATTATCGGATATCCATCTGTCGCTAATGGTACTTATTCCTGTAGGACTAGTTACGTGGGCCGCACGATCAGACGCTCATTTGAACGTATCCGTGACCACCACCCATCCCGATCTAATAGCGGAGATACCAGGAGAACTGCTTGTGTGATTATAACACACCTTGTCGGTTCTAATCATGTCGTCAACCTAACAACTCTTTTTCAGCCGATTTATCGCGTTAAGAGTAATCATTTGAAAGCTATGAGATACCGAATCCCGACTGCGGATGAGACGATCACAATTCGATTAGATAATCCACGTTTGTGCATCCAGAAACGTTTTATTCAGGCCTTGCAATCACTATAACCCACCACCCATACCGTAAGTGGTCAAACTGTCATGGCATTATTGGTGTCATAAATGTCGTGCAATTCTGTCAGAACGTTATATCTATTCGTTTCTATGATGTTGTTGACTTCATTTAAATTCGTTACTTGTACATCTCACCTTGATAACACTGTTCCATATAAACGTTATTTAGTTTGATAAATAACGGAAAACAAATTCGTTCGCTGCACTGTACATTTGGCGATTACTCAGGGGGTTACCAACTCTCTCTTGATCAACTGCAGTGGTTCTCTCGTGTATTGTCTGGTGACCATCATTCGCGCAAGTCAATTTTGACCATGACAAATTCATCAGACAGTAAAAGGTAACTGGTCTGTGACGTGGTAGCCTGCATCATAGCAGTGATTACGTACTTGACTGTGTAGAATGTTACTGATGACTATGATCTGTAAGTGTGACACCCCCTCACACATCCAAATACATATATCAGCCATGATGTGCCAGCGGTAACCGCCTGAATTTTGTCCCTGTCTGGAGTTGCCTGCAGTACCTTTTGCATCCTGGCTCTGGAATGTTGTTCTTTATCTCTCGTACATTGATCTTATCTGCGGCTACCCTTTTTCTGATACGCTGATAAATAACCTGACTTGCTTGGTGACCTCGAATGTTCTGTCCTTTGTCGTTCGGCATTTAACCACGATTGGGTCTTTTTCCTGCCTGATGGTGCAGATTCCACTATCTACTAACCGAAACCTGTTATGCCTCACACAGGACTTGAAACAGGAGATTCACGATTTGAAGCAAAGACTGCAACTAGCTCAACAAATGGAGCGGGCCTATTTGGATGAGATCGAGCAACTTAAAGACTCGCTACACTCAATGTCTGTATCTCGTCCACAGTTCCGTACGGGCAGTCCGGAACCGTCAAACGACACGTGTTTAGTCGAGCAGTTGGAACAACGGGTACTGTGTGCAGAACAGGAAGTCACGAGACTTACCGAACAACTTCGTTTGTCTAAACAACAACAAATTCATCTGGAAGAACGACTGGAGACCCTCACTTCCGAGGTAACGAAAACGCGTTCGCGCATATGAGGATACTCGCAACGAGTTTTGGTCTGTTCACGTTTTTAATAATATATCTTTCGCATCACATTATACAACAGGAAATTAACGTATCTGCCATTGATTAGATTTCTATAATCAGTTGTTGTCCACCAATTGTGTTACTGTAATAACTTTTTGCTTGAAGGTAACCATCAGCTAGTAAACTTTATCTATGAAGAGTTTTTAAAATAAATATTTTCCGATCCTTCACGTTGAGGCCGAAGTTCAAGACGCCATCAAAAATAGCACAGAAAACCACAGTAAATTATGTTCATGTTCTTTTAATGCCCTTTTAATAGTCACCACTGTCAGAGTCGAGTGCAAAGCCGTGTGCGCATACCGTTTTGCAGTACTCGCAAGTTTGTCTTGTTGTATCGCCCTTCCTTCTACTTTTCCTCGGAACTATTTTATGTAGCTATGACCTACTTAGAAATTATGGTGTCCGACCTTTTATGGATACATATTCCACTGATTATTTGTCAGTATCGTGTTAGCCCTCCGTTAAATTACTCCCTCTCTTGTTCGTTCGCTGTATAAAACCGTACGATCGAATAGCCAAATCTCGATTGGCATTTCCACCATCCCTGGCGCCGGCATCTTATCATCCACTTCTTGAAGGACAGAGCTTGAGATAAATTAGCATGCACAGTCGTTGTGTACGGGTAGAAAATTTGGAACAGTCTTGCGAGCGGTGATCCATAACCGTTTGTATCGGATTACCGATGACTTTTTGTCGTTGCATACGTTTGGTAGGAGTACAACATAACGAATCACCCACATATTTTCAATTAGGTGAATATGATTCATCGATAGGCTCGTTGATTCCATTACATACAGTTCGGTGGCTCGAGTAAGTTTTGTGAAAAATAGCTCATCGCTTGCCACACCACGTACATTTCACGCTAACGAGGCTACAGTGGGAGCTTGTCAGGCAATTCCATTTTTCTACCTAAAACGTCTTCCCGAAGAAAACAATTTTTCCCAGTCAGAATGGACAGAAGTTCTCAGAACGGTCTAGATGCAGGTGATCTTCACTACTTTTTACCCACTCGACCTTTAATCTGCCACATCGGTTGGTAGCTTAATGACCTTGGCTACTATTCTCAGTAGCTGTTCATCAGCCTTCTGGTTTGAGAACACGTTCTGAGGTGAGACAAATTGACTTTCCATATTCGTCTTTTGATCTGGTTTTAAAGCACTTAGCAGAGTCAGTCGCGTCATTCTTGGGGATCAGGGTTTTCATCTTGTTTCATATTCTTTGTGGTATCTATACCTTGAGCTAGGTTTCACTTGTATGCATCATTTGTATTTAAATCCCTCTCATAGCCTTCCATATCCAGTTTCGATCTGAATCAGTCCGATCGTACTCAACTGGTTGAGGAAGTTGCTCGTTTGAAGGAAGAGCTGGACAGCATGGAAGCAAGTTCGCGTGTCGAGCGATCCAAATTGGAACGACGGCTTGCAGAATCGGAAGAAGAACGGGCCTCCCTACAGTCCGATGTATCTGAGTTAGAACGCCATCTCAAGGTAGGCTAATATAATTGCTGTCCATTGATTAATGTTTGATTTGTTCAACTTTGCACATCCCATATTTATTTAGTCTATAACTCAGTTTTTTTGCAGTATGGGCACCTTGATATTGGTTGTTCGAGTCCATACATCGAGGTTTCAATAATTAAGTCCAATACCCTCCTCACCGTTTATCTTTTAAACTAGGGCTTATTCTTCTTATGTCTGTGTGGCAGTTGTGCTTGGTTACTGTGGTGCTGGTAGTGATGATGATGAGTTTGCAGCACTAATGTACTTGGTAAGCGTCAAATTTCTTCTTACCCTCACTTGCAACTGTGCTTGTCTGAAAAATGCACACATTAGGTCCTATCTATCCTTCTGCTGTTTCCGGTCTAGGGCCAATTTTATCGATATGCCATTACTGTAACTTATGTGACCAATCCAGTAAATGGTGCGTGGACGCGGGGCTGTGCAGTTGCACCAAAAATAATTAGACGGGGGAGGTTGCAATTTGAAACAGGTGGTGGCGTCATGTACATCAAGGTTATCAGTGGGCGATATTCCTAAGATAGTAACTCATTTCTTTTGCATGTTTTACAGAGGGCAACCACCTTACCCCACACTACAGTATATAGTGTGGTGTGATGCAAACGGGGCGATTCAATCCTCATATGGGCTATTGTTTGTCTAATTACGTAGGGTTTGACGGTTGTATCATAGAACGGACGTTAATGATGATGGTTCAACCGCTGACAAAAGTCTTGGGACCGAGCTGTCAGTAGACTACTTATTTGGTATGAGAGACATTCCACTCTGTTCCATAAGTTGTAGTAAACATCTCGATTGCGTCGCTTTTACACTCACCCATCCTCTAAGAGAATGAAGAAAAACAAAGCTCAAAATCGATAACTTACTACTTGTTTCCTATAATATATCCCAGCTAATTGTACAATGTGGGATAGTTCGCGTTAGACAAGACACCAGTTGTGTCATGTATATTTCTTTCCACAATAGAAATACTAACGCAATCTGCGAACGCACCCTCTAATATTTGCCTGGAAAATCTGGTTAACTTGGAAACACCCATCTGGACACCGAGACTGTTTGTTTACAAAGTGGAATTATTTAATCTTCAAGGAGACAATATTGGGCTCTAGAATGTCAGGGAGTCGAAGCAGATTTTTCATAACAGAAGGTATCTAACTGTACGACTACAATTTGTGAAGGTTCTAGTTTTATGAGGGGAGCAATGCTGCTTCGCCATGTTGTTTTTGCATCTTCGTGCCTTGTTGAATGGGGATTCATTGTAGTATATCCCACACTACTGAAGAATCAGAACTGTTAGGACTTGTTGACCGTGATGTTTCGAGGTGATTACCACTCAGCCAACTCTATTTGCCTTATGGTTAGCCAAAAGTTTTCAGACTCAAGCATCATGCTAGCACATTACAGTCCGATTGTTTGTTTGCAAGATTTGGGCATCTCGATGCTGACTGTTTGAATATAGACGCAGCTATTTTTAGTAGTTAGGTCCCTTTCTCTTCTGTTTTTTTGCTACTCTCCCTATACAGGGTTTGCTTCTTACTTCTTGGTTGTATAGCAATTAAGCATCAGTGAGAACCACTGATATATTGCTGTCTATGATGCTGGTGATGGTGAAGTGTTATTTTATTTATTTTGTTATTTTCATGGTTGTTAACAGAGCATATTGACAATGCAATGTGCTATATGACTGTGAATCTCCCTCTACAAACAAGAAATGTAATACCGTGTTCCGTTGAAATAAATGATGCTCACATTACCAAGCCTGATGGTTGTTACTCCGACTAAAAAAAGTGTTTCCTGGTCCGATTACTTGATACTCTTTAGGTTTGAAACAGGAAGTGATTCCTTTGTAACCAGTTTGGATCAATTGTCTAACTGGGTAGAATAGCTGGCTGTCAGCTGAAGTGATTCGTGCTGTATACAAAATGAGTATTTCAGTAATTCCACCATGTGCGTAGGTGGAAGGAGCGTTTGACTAGGAATATTACCTAAGGGGTAATATGCCGAAGAATTTTTTGATAACGCCATCATCGACAACAGTGGTGCTCAACCATCGCACAACGACAATAAAAGCGAACCTTAGTTTTAAGAAGGTAAAAAAGATAGTGAGGGACATATTTTTTGTAATTCCTATGCTTAGGCTTGAACAAGCAACCGAGTTGCAATGAGAAGTAAGGGGTCATCAGCACAACAGATTCCTTGCAGCCATTGCTGCCCCGCTTCATTAATTACACTTATTCCACAGACATCTCAGTCAACTGTTGATAACGTTCACCTTAATGGACCAATCAAAGGTTGAGCTAATCACGAGGATCAATACTCGTGAAATGTACACCTATTGGTGGGAACTTTCATTTTCCCTTGCTAAGCCATCAACTGGCCACTACTTTGTGCAGTGAGCTGAGGGCCTCGCTGTTAAAACACGGCGCGATAAGCGTTGACTTGACGTTCCTGCTACATGACGTGCTTTCGTCTGTAACATGGCTACTAGTCCTTTTATTCAGCTTTGTTTTTATTCATCTTTATCTTTTTTGATATATATTTTCTTCTCGAATATTTCTTGTCATTCTGCAGTGAGTGGCGGGCTCGAACCACAGCGTATTGTGGTCAGGCTTATGACCGTTTTAGCCGAATGAAGAAATACATGGTACATCTCGTATTTAGTTTCTCGTTGATGCTATCCGACGCCTACGGTTGAACGTAAACATTGAAATTGAAATACTTAAATATGCTTCTTATTGTCAACCTTTACCGGCCATGTTTCGTAGCCGTATTGTAGCAGCACTGCTGCTCTAACTGGGATTTTATAACTATTATCCCCAAGTTTAACCGATTAACACTATTGAAGCCAAAGATATCTCAATTTGTAGAACACCATCCCAGCCTTAGAAATAGGAGCTCCGATTTCGATTCCCACATTGTCGTCATTCGAGATACATTCTCTCAAGTAAATGAACCGATCAACAGCTTCATGAACATCATTTTATAATCCAAGATTGACGCTAGTACCGCATTCTTGAAGCAACACCGTGAAATTTAAAACTATTGTATCCCAAATGACCAAAGAGATTAAGAAATACCATTTGTCAGAATCAGTACCTCATGGAAATGGCCAGATATAGATACTTCATCGTTGTTGTACTTTGAGCTGGTCAGCAATCTATCAAGCTCGCCCGATCATTTTGAAAGGAGAATGAACAGAATCACTCTGTTCTATCCGATCGATAACCCCGTGTTCAGGACTTCTCAGTTAGGTTGAAGTTACTGTATTCATTGAACCGACTGAGCATGGTTTGAATTAGTAGTGAGGGTTCGGAGACATAGGTTATTTCAAAATTGAACACCACCCACACTTGATCGCATCCTTCGCATTCAGATAAGCCTTTCGGATAGCCCACTTCCCGACCTATACTGCTACCTTGGCGAAGTGGTCGGGCTTGTGTACTGTTTTGATCCGGCGGGCTATGCTGACTAGGACTCCGATCCTTCCAGATGCAACCTTGTCAGACAAGTCAAAGGGGAGCAGTCAGACGAAAAGCAGTTACACTCATAGGATTGTATGTCACACTGCTGACCGCATAGGATTGCTTAGGTAGTGAGGCACGATCCTATGGGTATACAGCAGAACTATTTTCATAGTCGCGGCACTGCTATCTTCCGTATCAGGAAGAAAGGGGTTAGAAAAGGTACCCTCAAACAAAGAGCACTTCGATCGCCCAACGGTTGACCATGACCGCCGGCGTATTATCCAATACGGTCGAAAAACATTTGTTATCTCTCAAAAGTCTGATGTAGCCTCGAGTACATCCACTGCGCGCAGCAGTGCTCAGAATGAGAAATCTTTGTGTTATTCACTGCGCCCTCGGGCTGGGCTAGCCCCTCAGTGCCAAGTGAGTCAGACTCTTGAGTCATTGGCTTCGGGTGGGGTCCCCCAAGAAAACCCTATATCCTGTTGTCTCGCAGGTCAGACTTTTGAGTCAGAGACTCGGGGTGGGGTCCCTCAAGTAAATCCCCTTCCGCGGCATAAACGACCGGGAAGTATCAGAAGTTATCGTTCTCTCGACAGTGACATTACTAATCGATCTCGACTTTCTCCTACTGCTTTACCCGTTAATTCATTCCGCCTTCCATATGCCTTCAGAGGATAATTATTTTCAGACGC
>JTDE01001976.1:25422-68243 GCA_014338405.1 Paragonimus skrjabini miyazakii
CTTGTTTGTGAAGACGATCGTGCATCAGTCAGGTGCGGAGAGCGTACATCCCGTATACATTTTGTACTCCAGCGGCTTGGATCAGTAGCACACAGTCGATAGGCTAAGCGCGAGCAACGGATCGCTATTCATGGCACGAATTTCCAATGGCAAATAGCTCAAATGACACTAGTAACTCAACAGATTCAGGTATCAAAGATTGGGGAGAGCAGTGAAGTCAGTGGTTTAATGCAGTACTGCACAGAATACTATTAAACAAGGTGCATGTAACGGACTTCAGTCATGATTCCTCATGGTAATGTCAACTGTACAAAGGCAATAGTTGTGAACACTAAACATTGTAACTGATTCAGTCTCAAACAGGGTCACTATACGAGATGATTTTCGGTGAAAACAATCTAAACGATACACCAATGAGAAACAAAGCTGAGGCGAGTTGGCGAAGAGTGATCTACTCAGTAAACAATAAGAGACGGGGATTGGCCTTAGGAACTATCAAAACTTGCTGAATCGTTGAAAAACGGAACCCTTTTTCCCAATGGCTGAGAAAAAGGTCATTGATGTAAAGGAAAATCGAAGTTCGTAAGGACACCGGTATATACTTTAGATATAAGTAATAAACAGATGAATCGCAGTTAATTTCACGACACAAAGGGAGTCATCGTCTCGGTTTTACGAAAGAAATAATTCAAAAGTATGGATCGGGATATGGAACAGTAGAAACAGAGGACGAATGAAATTGTAAAATTTGTGCGATCGGCTAGTGCTTGAACCTAAACAATCACAGTGTCCAATGATCTACAACTTTCGATCAGATGAGCAGGGTCAGTCGATGTCATGCTAACTAACAATCAAAACAAGATTCACCAAAATAAACCTTCCTCGAAGTGCTTCTGAGATAGGATATAGTGAAGCTAAGCGATACCTTGGACTTGAACACAGAACTCATGATTGTTACGATTAGAGTAGATTCTGTGTCGACGATTGTGCTGCGAAGCGCTGCAATCTGCTGTGCTTCTTTCATCCTTTTCTTGACGCCGAAGATCTATCAGGTAACGTTAGCCATGAAGTTATTAGTGCCAAATACGGCTGTGTCTCTAGGGTTTGTTCCCGTGCAAGAATGGGACCGAAACAATCCATAAGTCTGTTTACTGATAGTGGCTCACACACTACGTTAGTGATCCGGGAGCTAGTTGATAGGCCCCAGCTCATCAGCGACCCATACTCTTTGACGTTCACCACCTTTTTTGGGGTTGCGGCAAATAAAAATACAAATCGATTGCTTTGATGTGAAATTAGAAACTGACCCTACTTAGCTCACACTAATTTCAACAACATGGCGGAAGTTAAGTTCGGGTTACTCATGGATTACCGTTTGACCAGGGCTGGATATTAAGTTCGATGCGCTCGAGATAGTCGCTCTCGACTGAACTCAAAGGAGTTGTCTCAGTGGCAGAACTAATTCGTGTGTTCAACGTTTACATGTTCATGTATTCAGAGGACGTAGGAAGGAGGTTTTTAAATCAGTCTCATTATCAGCTAATTTTGAAAAACGGTCGGTATCAAATAGGATGTATGCTTCGGCATAGGTGAACAGAGATTTAAAGCGGAATCTGGTTGAAGTTATACTGGTTTAGGACAATGTACAAAATGGAGCTGTTGGATTCGAATCAATTTTTGACGGTAGATAATCTGCCGGTATTCAGATTGACAAAAAATATGCTTGGTTAGATAGGAATGGTATATATAACCCCAGAGATCTAACGGAAATCCAACAATTCGCAGTCAGTAGCCCAGGTAGAGTAAGAGAGAGCATTGCCATCAGTGGGGCATACACGGTTAAAAAACGTAAGGGGTATTACCACCTGTACGCACCAACTTATGAGGACTCCTAACCGTTCACTGTTCTATTCTGGATATGTGTTTTTTTGTCACTGGTACTGACAGATTGGATCACAGGTAAGTAATGTAGTCGGGACGAGCCATCGCACTATACTACTCACACCACTACTATTCAGTAGCCAGGCAAGAGCATGGAATTTTACATTGAAGTTGCCGCGAGAAAAATACAGGAAGAAGCATTGGAGTGCAACGTGACCTGAACTGGTTCTTGATACATAAAAGAATTGTGCGTTGGTGTCCGTGGCAACCGTGACGTTTTGAGACTAGTGTCGTACGCAGATGAGTGTTTTTGTTTGTAGTCATGTTGAAACGCATAACTCATGCATTGATTTTCTGAATAAAAAAACCTTTGCGCCATCCGAGTTCTTGGCTCACAACAGTAGATATTGACCTGTGCAGAAACCATCTTTCGAAACAGCAAACGGGTCAAAGATTTACTTAAGGAACATATCTTAGAGATCATTCGGTCCTGTGTGAATGTACACCTGACGTATATTCTCACATTTTGGTGGTTGTTTAAACAAAATGATATACCGGTTCATTCATTGATCGTTTCATCCACCTGGGTAGTGTCATCTCATCATGTTTTAATACCGGTGATCAGGTGTCCACCGGGATAGCGAAAGCACATACTCCATTCGGTAATGGTTGTCATTTGTCGCACTGGGAGGGTTTCCGATCGTCGATTGAAATCAGGGCTTACGATGTATGTGTACTTTCAGTTTTACTTTACGAATGACTGACCTAATCCATTGGTGTGGTGTATGTATATATATTCTTGGCGTTTGATTACTGCTTTCTCTATCAATTGGCCTGTGTAAAATGGGTGAACCGTATGAGCAACGTTGTAGTCAGTCGGCGCGTATTTAACAAGTGTGCAAGTTTGCAACCGGCAACCGAACTAATGAAAATACACAGTATATGCTGGTTTGGTTATGTACTCCGCATTCCGACTGGACGTCTATCACACCATGCATTCTTCAATGTGACTGCTGATGCTTGGAAGAAACCGCAAGCCGGCCAGGCAACGATGTGGTCATGGGCTGTGAAGGTGTTGACTGCCTTGTGGAAAAAGATCGATAGGTGCCGCCTATAAGGTTGTGGGGTTCGAGACCGTTCACGTCGCTGGTTGGAAACTTTCTCGGGCATAGCACTGTGTCACAGTCACTGGTGATTCTGTATCACTGAGATCGACTCTTCATTGTGTTTGATAAATCCTTCTTCATACATTTGTATTTTTTCACTAATCTACAACTTCTTGAGCTAAAGCGAAGGTCATCGGCAGTCCGAGCCATAGTACCCGAGGGTACGGCTCAAATGATTATGGTGACCGATCACTTTTCTTTTTTCAAATCCCTGGCTGTCCTGCACTCGTTTTAAAATACCTGCAATCACTGGTGATCTATACCTTCGTATGTACACGCTTTGTATATTATACTTTGTATACTATATTTGCTGAGCCGCCTCTTTGTGGAGCTGCGCACAGTAGTGCACATTCTTGTAATTGCCGTAATTCGAAGTTATATTCTTCAAATGTGTGCGTTAATGGGGTGCTACTTTTAATTTGTTAGTAGTATATTTGTTACAAATAAAATATGACAATTTTATTCCTTTGTTTAATGTGTGTATATGGATTACGTTTAGCAAAGGAGCAACCTGTGATGAAACTCAATTGGATTTATTGTGTACCACTATAATGTATCCTGGCTGCTAGCACGAGAGAAATAGTCTTCGATTCGGTGAACCCCGATTCACGAGGCCAAAGGAGTGACGTATAGGTTCACGATATCACGGTTACCTAGTAACTGTTCGAGTTGTATTTAAGGTTGCTGTGATTGTTATCATCTTGGAGCCCATGTGCTACATATTGACGATTTGCGTAGACCCTTTGATACGGCTTCATGTTGCACCATAATTAATGGGCATTTGCGGTATTCTATCTAGACCTTAATTACCCATCAGCTATCCTCCGCCTCACCTTAACATTACGGTCAACTATCTGAAGCTTTCCATTTCTCCTGTAACTCTTACTGGATGCCTTTCTATCGTCGGCAACATTGGGATATCGAGTTATTTGCCTAAGGTTTTTTCCTTGGTTGTGATAAGATAATATGCAGTTACAATGGCTCTGACATCCTTAGGAACTTCATTCCGTTGTGCAACATTGATGTCAATTTTCAGTTGTTCACAAATGTCACCAATCGGAGAGCAACAGTAGGGTAGTAGATGGATGTACTTTAGAGAGAATTAAAGGCGTTCGTTCGTTCGCATGGACAAATAAACTTTTATGGCTGGACCATGCACTAAAGATGCCAACTATCCATATACCATACTGCGCACGCTACTTGCACTACAGCCGGCTGGTGCAGTATTGGAGCTGAACTACGGCTTACTAGGTACAGAAGAATGAAAATAGTTACAAATGATTCACCCGCCGTAGATCGCGTTCTCTTTCGGGTTTCGGAGTCATGTGATTAACAGTCAACAGCTAAAGACCCTAGGGAACATGGCGGTTAATCGAGTTTGGTGGCGTAGCCCTTGTCACGGTTTGATTTTTTGGAAGTGCTGTCAAAGCGTTTTTGTTACAACCCCAAGGAGACTGTCCTACTGGCGTCTTATCTCATGCGCAACCTAATTGTCGTGATGCGAAGTATTGACGTCTAGGTGCTTAGTGTTTGAGTTAACTAAGTCTCATTCGCTCTTTTTATCGCTAATGTTACGTTGTTCCGTTCTTTCTCCCTTGCATGTTTGTAAAGTAACTCTTCTTTTGTATTGACCGCTAGTTTTTTCCTCTTTCATAGATGTTGGTAATTGGCTGTATGATAAACTAGCCAAACTGTGTGTGCGTTTGGAAACAATCACTGGAGTTTCAGGCATATCTGCTTATTATGAGGGGATCGTAGCCTTTTGCGGGGACAACGTGCGCCATCGGGCGATATAACCCTTCTTGGCCACGTCAACGGTTGATTCGCTGTAAACTTTTGTATATGTGCTTATTCTATTGACACAGAAGTTGCTTTTAATCTAAAGGTGAATAACGTTAATAAAAATACATATGACACGTAAATAGCAATGTACCAAATATAGGTGAATAACAAAAACTAGGAAGCAGAATGTGTGGACTTATCAAAATCCTGATAGCGCAGTATGAGTGATTTTGACTTTTGTGAATCATCAATTGAAACAATGGGAGCTTGCTGGGTGTGACGAATGGATGTGTTGATGTGAGATTAGTCCTTGGATTGTAGTTTGTTTGTTGGGTGAAGCTCTACAAGTCTTGCAGTCGGAGATTCTCATTGTAGGATCGTATATTGTTTTGCTTGTGTGACAATGTCAAGATAGGATGTGTTGTTTAGCATACGGTGCAACATTAAGTAATCATTCCTCTTGATGTGCCTCGTAGGACTGTGTAATAAGATCTCAGTAGTTGTTATGCCAGTGTTCATTGCTATGAATCATACCAAACAATAAACAGGATAATGCCTCGGTGACACCGATACTAACTCTACTGATAGAGTTGGAACCGTTGACCATTTTGAACATTGATCGCTATGCGCTATAACGGGCTTTGATTGAATCATCATAACTGTTTTTTATAGCCCACATTAGCCTTTGAAGTGTGCGCCAAAGGGGTATTGGTGTCGGGACACGTTGAATATTGGATACAACATGTTAGAGACCTAATGACATAGATGATAGATTCAACAAGGTAATTGGGGAACGTATACAGACGAACGCGTTCTAAGTGTGGTGATGGGTTTGCCGTGAAAGTTCGGTCGACTAAACAGCGATCTGTCAATTTCGGATGAGGTCATTCGAACCCCTACAATTCTGCTTTTTCGAGCCCTCTCCCTCTTATTTGAGACTATAGCATAAGAAACTTATTCTTGTTGCTTGGTGTTTGTCATTTGACACGTTAGCTTGATTGCAAGCAAGCCATAGTTCACTGTCTTATATAATACTCAGCACTTTCCTAATCAAGCTTTCTGTCGTACAATCATAATGACTATCTCACTCTGTATTCAACTGTTAAGCTTTCTAATGCTTAGTTTCATGCATTGCCGTCTCCATTTTCCGATCGGCGTTTCTCGTCTAGGATCTGCGCAACGAACTGACCGATACTCGAGCCCAGCTGCAGGCCGTGGAGTTGCAAGCTAACCATTCCACCGATACTCGCGGCAATTCGGTCTTCAGTGAGGTAAGCAATCTCGAAGTCGGATGATGTGTTTTCCATCTACAAGAATTGTTGTTAAGAAAGATAGACAATATTTTTCTGCCGGCGATCATCTAGTATCTTAGCGCACATTTGTGGTGTTGTGACCGCAAAAGACGCTTGGCGTGAGAATTCGTTTATTGCACAAACGCCCGTATAGGTTATGTCAAAAATCAAACCACAAACACGTATACTCATTTGCAAGTTAGATATGCATTCACATCCATCATTGTCATTCGCCTTGATGGAACTTCTGCCGAGTGCTTACACACTATTTCGATAGTCTCTCCTTGTCCTCCGTCTTCCTGGCATTCGCAGCTTGCCCTTTTGTTCCTGAACGTTGCCTGTGGGTAACATACTACTTGTGAGTAGTATACTACTCACAACGAAACTGCCTGTCATACAACAGTGGTATTTGTGCTTTTCGATACATATTCACGTCGTCATCCGTATTTTTAAACTTGCAAAGGTATCACCTGTTCCACTGTGATTCGGTATTGCATATGGTAGGGGACAATGCTCTAACAAATTCAGTGAGGTTTCCATCGGTAGACAATTTGTCAGAAATATCTTATAAATCGTCCTCTTCAGAATGTGGATCAACGTTGGGTTGCTGCTCGAACTTTTTGTTATAGTTTTTCTATCGAAAGCACCGTCTTTTTTAACTTATCGGTTTGCTAATTGTGATCATCGTAGTTATACTTAAATATCCATTGAGTTCATTTAGTGACATCCAACTACTTACCCTGCAGTTTTACTGCACGTGTTAACAAACTGCTTTATCCATTTTTACTGACCACATATCAGCTTACTGTTAGTTGAGTGGAGGAAAGTGCGGAGATCGAATTTTTCGGGTGAATAAAAAAAAACTAGACACAAAGAATCGGAGTACGTGTTTATCAGTTAATATATATCGAAAGCACACGATCCGCTTCATGTTTTTTGCTACTTACCAGGTGGACATGCCTTGGGTACCTCGGCCACACAGCTCATCTAGAAGAACGACCAATACCGACGATAATAACTTATTTACGAGTTATCTTAGTCGCGTATATCAAATTCAGTGGAGTTCATAGGGCAGTGCAGACGTCAAGAGCATTTGCAAAGGAACTACTCTTTACATTTGTATCTGTCTGCGGACTCCGTTGAATCTGAACTATATAGGAAAATAACTTGTAACTGCAATATTATCTTTAGAGATATTTCGATTAACAAATTTGCTCATCTGTTTCGTTTGTACAGTTGCGAAGAAATAGTTGGCAGTAAAAGGTTGCACATTGTCTACATATGGTCGAATGTCAGTTGGACTAGCAAGTGAAGAATTTTTCCGCCCAGTGTCAGCCGCTGGCTTGCTGACAAGCACGCCACACGTGCCATTACAGTCACACGAACAGACACTCAGACGCACTTACACATCAGATCCATCAACGGTGGTAATCGACAACGGAATAGTTGTCTGAGTTGTACCCGAATAAAGTTGCCGGGTCTGGGGGCTTGTACTAAAGCATTGAAGTTTTATTGATTTATTTACTTGTTTTCTCGTTTCTTCAGGTGTCCCGTCACATAAAACCAAATTGAGTTCTGGTGATTTGTTGTTGTCGAGCTAGGCTGGAGTGTTATAGGTGCAACTAAATCAGTCACACACGCATTTTTTTCACACAAACGCACTCATCAATAGCATGTGAACAGATCGATAACCATCCCGTTCTAAGTTTATGATAACACAGTGGCGTAGTCTGAGACACCGGTCCGAATCCGTCAACTCTTAGATACTTGTGTTTGATTCTGAGGCAATCCTCTAGCTTATCCATGTGATGCACCAGGCGGTAAAGTACGATATGAGAGCTAACAGTCTGACTAAGTTTGCCGTTTTACTTCATGCGTACACTCAATACCAAAATACTCATCTCACCAATTCACATTCAGATCAGGACATATGAATATGGTGCTCAAGTGATCGTCCTCCGTATCCTGCGACGAGTGCGTATGAAATACACCTCATATTGACTAAGCGCGTTGTCTTACACACACAGAACCTTCCATCATGATGACACAAAGTGAATCTCGATTTGCGTTTGTTTATAATATCCAACTGCATCGCGTCTCATAGTTGTTTCCTGCACCTCTTTGTCAAAGAAAGCACACGTATGAGACACCCGGGTAGAATCTCCACGTTAATTAAATATCACTCTGTTATGATACGCTGGTCAACGATAAGGAGAAATGGCTAGCGCACGAATATACGGATCATGAACACGTAGCACAGAGCATAACGATACCCAAAACTCCAGAAGAACATAGAACACCTTGACCTTTACTCGGGAATGCATTTGTTCTCAAATCAAAGGAAACATAACAGACCAGCATCTACGCATATATAGTCTTTGAATAGCCTTGAAGAATCCCATCTGAATTGATGCATTAAAAGTGGAATAGGCCAATCAGAGACGGAGGAGAAACGTGTGCCAAAATTAAGTTTTAGCACGTTATGATGCGAAAAAATAACATCTAAAATCATCCACTCAGGTTATGACGGGAGGCTGTCTTCGTTAGGCGATAATCTGAATATGATAATTTCAAGCGAGCACTTTTAAAGGTTGTGGAATTATCATGCTTCAAATTTTATTTTGCAAACATGCATTCTTCTTGCCAACATTTATACCTTACTTACTCATTTTCGTTCCTGTTATGTCACATGCCAAAAGTGGCCCTATGTTGCCGTTGTCTACATCGCGTATAACTAAAAGCGCATCTAATTTGTGACATGGTTTGACTCTGCTGAACGTGGCTTGCATAGACTTCGCAACTAATTCTTTCCTCTTCTCAGAAACTTGGGTGTATGTGGTCTTTCACCTATTCTCTTCTTCAGCTGTGTTGGTGTATTGTATGATGAATCGTTTGTCTGTTCTTTTCGTAGTCCAACTTTGAATGTTGCTTTTAATTCTTGTCCTTCTGGAATGCAGCAACATACACTCGTATACTGAAATGCTTCTTGTATTACATTTTACATATCTCTCTTGTGAGTTTAGATCTTGTCATTGCAGTCTTTCTCTCTGTGTTTATTTTCCGAGAGATAAGGGTTTCATTTTCCTGTTAGCCATTCAATTGGCTAACCAACATTGGCCGGCTGGCTAGGTGTCACTCACACTCATTCCTTCGGGTTAACACCTGATACATGGTTTGTGACTGAGATCGCAAGTGGTGCAGCTCAAGCCATTTAGGGTGATAGTCAGAAGCGCAGGCGTCCTTTGGCTTCGGTCACTGTGATTGGCTAATCCGCTTCGGATGGCACCAGCCCTGTGCATGATGAGCTGACAATGCCTTGTTGATTGTTCGTTGAGGGCAACTTTGGTGATTGACTATTCACATTCCGCATCCGTTTTACCCAATGGATTTGTTTGTCCCTGTGTATACACACTTAGCCCTGATGATATTTTGATCCTAGTTGCTGTTTATCTTGGAAGATGTGAAAAAATTATATGAAACTGACAACAAAATAGGTTTGAAGACCTTATGACCGTCCGGATGTCAACAAGTTGTTAACCACCTCACGTTTTCATGTCGAATAACATTTCCAACTACCGGAATCGACCATATGAACTTACGATACAACACGGATGGACAGTGATATATGCTAGTATGTTGGTCTTATTGTGGTTGATGGTTACGCTTGTTTATTGTTAAACAGTATGCTTAAAACGATAGTGTAATCAATTTTAAGTTTTCTCTTCTTCAAAAGCACAGAATCGATTTAACGTGATGGGTTTTTTTTCAGTCACTGCGTTTTTCTCTATAGAAACTTCACTGTTTCAGGTTGAAGACCGCCGTATCCGTGCTGAAGGATTAGTACAACGACAGAGTCAGTTGATTGAGAACCTGAGAGCCGAGCTGAAGAGGACTCAGGCGGAAGCGAAGCGGAAGTTGGTGAGAAATATTATCTGGCTCCTATCACCTGTCTATTGCCATTATTAGTCTGTTAAACCAGATATGTTGGTCAGTGGGTGAACATCTACGTCAAAGCTGTCAAATACATCATGAAGTAGGACTTATAAATTTCTTTTGTTTACCGTTGTTAAGAGCCGCTTGGATACTCACAATTTTGTGTGTATATGTATGTTTGTGTCTCCGGATGTAACGTGCTCAGATCATGCAAGAACATAATTCTAAGCCAGACCGCATGCGATCTGAATGACCGTCTGAAAGTTCCATGAATCACAACTCCGCAGTCGATGCACAAGTGAACTACCGGTGTTGTATGTCCCATTGTAATGATTGCTCGATACTACATACGCACCGACCTTGAAGTGGCTAGTCATCAATGTATTCACAGCAAGCCATCACCGGAGCAGCCATGTTTATACCCTTCACATTCAATTGAACCAACTTTTTAAACTTGTTAGCTAAAGCAGAGTTCTTTCGTGAATCTAAATACTTATGGCTTTCTATTTTCTCTATTATTCAGTCGTTTTTTTCTTCTTCGGGGGCTTCCTTTGGTTCCTTAATCAAAATGATATTTCCTTCATTCCTCTATGATCTAGATAGACTGCTGAAGTCTATTTTCATGCTTCTTTTATAGCCAATATTATGCTTTTTATTTCCTGTTGATCAACGCTTGTTCTGATTTTGATCTGATTCCTGGAAAGTATCTCATTTGTGTTTCCGAAAGAGAGATTTCAATTTCACAATTTTATCGTAGTCTGATTTCTATCCAGTCAGCTTCTGTCGTGAGCACATTTTGTCCCTCAGCCTCAGTCTTAATGGTAGATCAACGGGGGCACAATTACCGACAACCATGCA
The DNA here is from genome assembly GCA_014338405.1 of Paragonimus skrjabini miyazakii. Classification (NCBI taxonomy): domain Eukaryota; kingdom Metazoa; phylum Platyhelminthes; class Trematoda; order Plagiorchiida; family Troglotrematidae; genus Paragonimus; species Paragonimus skrjabini miyazakii. The sequence continues at coordinate 36,335 of JTDE01001976.1, forward strand.
TGTGATAGCTCTTGTTTTTGAACCCTTCTGTGCTATGTGCGCCAGAAAGCCTATTGCGAGAGAAACTCAGTGATAAATTTGGGCTATCACACCTTGACATACCATCCATTTTGTTGCGGTCAGACCAGTAGACCCTGATGAGATCAATGCAACTAATAACATCCCTCAAATGTGCTTGCTTTACTAATGGAACACCGTGGATTCAGGCGTACAGCGCTCAAGGACATCATCAGCGCTGTAAACTGAAGTGACGTGACCACGTGACGTTGCAACGAATGCGATCGTAAATGCATCGGCCTTCTAGGAGTAATGAGCCATCATTGATGAACCATGACGAACAGTCAACAAAAGGATTGTGTACTAAGGTAACTCCTGCACGATCCTCTCATTCACATGAACCAACGAACCCAGTTAGTTTGTTAAAATGTTTGCTTCTTTCACAAAAAAACTCGGTGCAGAAGCTCTGCCATACTATCTGTTTCTTTAGGCTAAGTTTATCATAATCAAACCCTCAATCTACTTGTTTCCTACCTTGTGTGCATAAATTGTACCACCAACCATCCTTACTTCTAAACTTCTTCCGCAACCGAATCCGTATCGTCTGTCTTCCCCCGATTTACGAGCTTAACACCCGTTTGTCTTTCTAATTTGTTGGATCCTGTTAATGAGGAAAACATGTTTAGAATTAGGACAGTTAATAAGGGAACACGACGGACTCATTGTATTGTAGAGTAACACCTCTCCCTAACACGTTTTGTGGCAGTTCTGACATAAAACTTGTCCGTAATTTTCCGAGTTCATCATTGTTCATGATGTTCTGGATTGTGGACTATTTACTAAGTTGTCCATACTCACTGAGGAACCACCAGATGATTTGTGGTCGATACATCTACTACCCTGCGACTTCTGTTAGCGTATATATCGCATATCATTTCGGGCGTTACTGCTTTGTCCATCATTTCAAACACAATTCAATCGCCCACCAAATGCAAAAGGGAAATTCCTTGACTCGATGAGAATTTCATTTTTTTTCTTGAGGGCCTGCAGTCACGAATGAGTAGATCATACTGTTGTATTTGTTTGGGACATTGTTGCATATTAAACCATCAGTTCACTTCGAAATTTTCATTGTCTTTCGTCTGCGATGCTCATGCAGAGCAATTTCTTATTTCATCAGCCACAAAATAATGCTACTGCATAAACTTTCATTTTTCTTTAACCCGGGACTCAAAGCACGATTTTCCGACTCACTTTCAACTCTCTCGGTTTATGTTATTAAGGTGTCTTGTTTTTAACTAACTTCTCTGTTTAAAAGCATGATAGTATCAACGTGGATAATAGTCTCAAAGGATCTTAGGGTCACACAGCACGTGAACAGGTTTGTGCTTTATTTCAATGAGGACATTTTTTAGGGCTTTATTATTCAAGTATATTTCTGTTCCATAAAACCATTACCCTGCATAGGTATGTCGGTCAAAATGTTTAAACGATTAGTTCCTACTAGTATATGCACATACGGTCGACGATGTTGACTGTTACTTCGAAGTACAGTATGACGCACAATTGCTCATGTAGTACATGTTATTAAAAGATTTTACACTTTTATGCCATGATTTTCCTCCTTTTTTCAAGGACCCTATTACCCATTGGTATTTTGGTTCAATATTTGTGGAAAACTAATGCTTACACTAGCAATAGAAATAAAAATAGCTTGACCTTGTGCATAAACCTAAACGGTGGATTTCAAGGCGTTCCAATACTGTTTTCGCAGCAGCTCCGAGGCTCATTGTGTTGCGGTCTGTCATGTCTTGACGATAGCCAGTTCAGACTGGCAACTTGAATACCTTCAACCATACCAGCGGATTTTGATAGTCATGCGTCAATTATCGTCTCGTCATAATCATTGCTCTTGTGATGTATGGTTGTCTAATCGATATGAGTTTCGACTCATGTAACGAAAGTTACCCACTTGAACCTCATTCGGATTGTCTCTACCTAATGAATAGTCCAAACAAGAACGAAATGGGTGACGTGGTGGGCACTACAAATTATCAAGTACTGATCACTGTATGATTTTTATTCACAGGAATGCTCTCTACAATAGAATTTGCTTTTGGTTAGCAGGAGAACAATCTGGATCTACAATCCAAAGGTGCTACCACGGTGCCACTGGAGTGAATACTACTTTCACACGGTCAAGATACTTAAATTACAACATCCCCTCACTTCCACGTTTCGTTGATTTGAGCTGTTGTAGTGTGTGAGACACAAAGTGGAACTTTAAATCTACCACCTGAATGAATCTCCGTAAGGAATGGTTGAATTTTATGTCTGCCTTGCATGTGGCTTCCGTTCGGCGATTGATCATTAATGCCGAACCATTCAGATGTAGTCATGTTGACAGTTGCGTACTGTACTCATTAAATATTGATTTATCATAACATGCTCCTAAATATCCGTGATTGTACCAGTTAACTTAATCTTGTCCTTTTCAAGTAGTGGAGGGCAGCTATAATACACACGGAGCTTGTTAAATGGTTGGAAAATTTTAAAGCTGAGCAACTTTCCGGGATATTTGACAACAATGAAGGTTGCTGATCTGACGAGCTCGTTTGTTTGTTAACAAACTGTCATACTTACCCGGTGAAATCTCATACATATCCATTCATGTGTTTTCTCGCTAGACCGAAGAAGTGCAAAAACTGGAAATTCGCTTCCGTGACCGAGATACCAAATTCACGGACAACCTGGTGGCTGAACGCACGCGTCTACTAGCCGACAATCGAACGCTTACACTACAGTTACAACAGACAGAAGAACTGCAGGTTTGTTTCCAGTCTGCGTACCTCCGATTTCTATTACTCCTAAATGATTTTCAGATTTATTTTCGGTTCAGTGAGACAATCCTCTGGAAGGATTTTCAACAAATGCCTTTACATGTGCGTAGCTGCATAGTCTGCCCAATTATGAAAGTAGCACTGTGACTCGCACCACACCATTGCTTGTGAAGTTTCATGATAACGAGTACGAACGAATAGACGTCAAGAGATTTTCTACCTAATTGTGAATCTGTTTAATGTTCATAAGTTTTTGTTAAACGTACTGTTTCGCGAAACAGAAATATTCCGTACGCTGGGGACTACACACTGACGCTTGGAAAGCGATTTCCCGATCGTGCCACCAGTAGTCTGGGTTTCCTCATTCTTTTCTTCACAAAGCCTTTGATTCGGAAGCTGTGGGTCATGGCTACGTGCTTAGCCGACCACCTTCTCAGTAAGATGACAACGCAGACTTGTGGCTACCGACCCTCAAGGTTGCAAGAGCATAGGGTTATTTGCTTTCGATAAAGCGAAGTTGAACCGGACTGGCGGGATAAACACAAACATGCAGTGATGACTTGTGCCCAGGTGACTTACCTTATTGTTAGTTATATTTTCGGAAAAAGTACATTAAAGACGCGATAACTATCAAATCTCTCATAAAAAAGACAAGCATATGGGGAAGCTGTTTGAACAGAGCGAAAATTAGAGAGCAGTGGCTAAAAGGAATGGAGTCAACCACAGAACCGCCGGCACACAGGCGACAGGGCCCTTGGATTGAACTGTAGAAATGAAATGAGTCGCAAACGGTTCAGCAGTGACTTGGGGGTCATTGATTGTAAGTAAAGACTTGCTTGGAGGAAGGTTTATCGTTCACTACTGTGTAGATATATCTGGATTATCGTTTGATACGCAACACGATTGTAAGTGCACTTGCATTATTCCTTCTGCGTGCATACCTTGCAACACAACGCTTCTGTTGTTGTAGATACTTTGATTACGTTCTGAGTTAGTTGATACCTTAGTTTGCGTAATGCCGAACCTGTCATACTGCAGTTTACAGGATTGCTGAGCACGTCTGAAGATATTTTTTTAAATTAAAAAGCGCATGAAGAAACATCAGAAACCTTAGGCGGACACTCAATCGGTACATCAGTGACTTTTGAGGCCGCCAATACAGTACAGAACACGTTGGCTTATTTAATGGGCAAGCGATCTTTTCGGGACCTATCGGGCGGTATGTCAAATTAATTGCAGAGATTTTCAAGCCTCGTATTGTGCACACAGCACACCAACTGGAATTATGCACTAAAAAACACAGGCGCACTTCCAAAATAATCTATTTGACTGGAGTTTTGCCCATGGTATCGAGTTTTCATTTTATGGTAACTTCATCCACTGATGAAGGTGTTCAGTGTCCGAACAGGTTGATTTCCAAAGGCTAACGCTTTGGTTACAGAAAACTCCCGTGCACTCACAGCATGTAGCACATAGTACAACACATAAGTAATAATCCTAGCCGGTATTCTGTGAATTCGCTCGATGCTTTGAGAACGTCCCTGGTAAGGTGACATTTTGCGGTGACTTTCGAGCAGATTCCTACCCACGTGTGTTGGAACAGTGTCTGAACCTTGCGCTATATTGTTTCAACACGACGAGACGCCGCTACATCATGCACAGTGCGTAAGAGGTCACTTGGGCAACGCGTTCTCGGGAAGATGGATCAGACAAGATGAAGTGATCATCAAGATCTTCAGATTCTGCACCACCGGTTTAATTATTTTTGAGAGATATAGAACGGAGTGTCTGTTTTCTGTCAAAAGACTTTGCGGCGATTAATAGTTACAATTGAACTCCAAAACGCATCGAAAGTACGTGGACCACGCTTGAATCATGTGCTGTGTGCACAAGAGGTCAATATATTGGGCATTTGCCTTCAAGCAATCTGACAGAGAATGTGAGGTCGACCTTCAGTGGAATCATAGTAGTTACACTAGTATATGTACAAATTATTTCATTTATCATACTCGAATTTTGTTTCCTGTCTTCCCGATATACTTGATCACATCGTAAGCGGCCACTGAGGTTTACATTTCGCCTATAACGCCTAACGCGAACTCTAAGAATCCCAACCAATTTAACTGTTCTGCATGAATAGCTTGAGGATTAAACGCTTGAATCAAAGCAGCAGAAAAGTCCAGGGGTCTACGATCAATTGGAAATGATGTTCAATTCAGCTGACTCGCTATGAGCATTTTCTATATTAGGTGGCGACTTCCTTTGTTTACACAATTCAAAAGTACTCAAACTCGGACAGCGTTGCGCAGACATTTTAAGGAGTATCGAATCTGAGACGTTGTAAAAGGGCAGTAAAAAAGCGGTCGACATATTGTTCTTTAATAGATTGAGTTTTACTTTCGACTTCTCGCTGGGATGCCTTTACACGTTGGTTGCGGTTGTTTCCATCTAGTCACGGCAAGTCTTCTCTTGTCTACTTTGTTTGGTAAGACAATTTTACAGTTCCTCAGTTTAATCAACGCTCTGCGTTCTCCAAATGCATGCCTCAGCGTCGTCGGCTGTTAAGACTTGAGAGATTTGGTTGGTAAAGTTTCGCAAGATTTACCACATTAAAACCACGGGAGATATTTTGACTCATTTGACAGCAACACGTCCAATGTTAATGTCGTGATACCAATCCCAAACACCAGTTAGAAAGTAACCGGGTGTTGCTGTCGTAAACATGCGACGTAATGTTGATAAACGCCACAAGCCTAACCCGATATGCTGAGTAAGTCGTGACTGTGTTCGTTTTTCTGTTTCAACTCCACTTCGTTGGAGGCAAACAAACATGTCCCCTGTTACCTAAATCGACCATGTATGCCTTCATCTTAGAGCCGAGACCATAAATAAACGGGCAGGCGGCTGAGCATTAATCAACAGTTGTACTGTAAAAAGGGTGAGGAAATCCGAACTTCTGGCCACATGACCAAGGCACTTACTTTTCACACATCACTCCACGGTTGCAGTTGTGAGGAATTTTGTTACTAACAAGACCGCACGTCTCAAAGAAATCCTATGGACAAATTTGCAGACAAACGGAAAAAAGATTAACTGACTGATCTATGCAAAACGACTACCACACAACCGAGACAGCATGAGGATCCGGCTTATCGACTAAAATGTGGAAGCTACCCGGAGGTTTAACATGAAGCAGCTGTGGTTGCTGCAACTCTAGCCACCACGACCGTTGCCCAGTGCGAGTAAAAACAGAAGCAAAGAGGTACACTACCGCGCGGTTTACGCCAACCTTGGGAAACATTTGCAGTATATTCCGCGAGACGCTTATCAACCGGGCGAGCACGCTTACCAAGCTGAGAGGTAACGAACAAGGAGTGCAAATGCTTCGTGGCTACAATCGATAATTGATAGAGTTCAAGAGATAGGAGACTGTCTCGCGTAATCCTCACTCTCACTTACAAGTGGGTTGTTTTCCTAAAATGTAGGCTTCTAATTTTCGAAGTTTATGAATTAAATCTAATTCTTTCTGATTTTCAACAAAACCCGGGTTTATCTATGTAACAGGTAGGAATCAATGCTAACTACTGTCCGTAATATTGACGTGTAGTGGCTGAAAACCGTTGGCAATTCTCTGCCTTCTTTCGTGGAAATCCTAGGGATATTTATCAGACGGTTAATTAAAAACAAATGAATAACTACCCGTAGCTTCCCAGAACTACTTTGACCCTAGTTAGGAGAACAAGGGCAAAGATCAAGGTAGCTTTAGGAAGCCACGGGTAATTATTCATTTTAGTAAACTCGAATGCGTCTTTCATTAGACAATCATCAATTTGGCTGCTAAAATACTATTCCGTAGCGGTAGTCAGACTTAATTTCTGCAAACAAAACATAAAGACGACCCCACGAATCCGGCTTGGTAACGTAAAATCACGCTCCGGAAGCGTTCTATCCACTCCCTCCACCTGGTCCCGATCTGTCACTAGTGCCAATTTCTCATACAGTTACTATGGTCTTTTTCCCTTTGCAGCTGGACAACGAACGTAGAGCTATGAAGTTGTCGAAAGCCTTCAACTTCCATGGAGACGGTCAGGAACCGTTGATCAGTATGCTAGAGTAAGTTGCCTCACTCCATTTGTTGGAAAGGATAAAAATCATGCCTGCGACTATCTACTCGTACATTATAGCGGTATTATGCTGGTCCGTTTAGAGGTGTAGAAGCTAAATATGCAGGGATCGATTAGGGTGGTGTAAGACAATTTTATATCTGCGGGCGATACACTGGTCTACCGTTTAGTGCCGAACATCGTCGGCGAGGAATAAACTAGCCCCGATTTTGACACATTTTTCTCGGAATATTATGAACGAACAGGTTGCGTCCGATTGAGTCCCGCCTGTTCGTTGCGCGTACAGGAACGTCCGGTAGTTATGGTCACTGTCAGACATAGAACGTTAGCGCGCTCTTTGATTTGCCAGCAATGTTGCTCATTCAGTTTTTGAACCCGTTCATAACCAAGTTAACCTCTTAAATAAACTTGTGTACCAGGCGACGAATCACCACATTGCAACGACGATTGAACGAAAAAACCTCACTAGTCGACGGATTACGCGAACGAGTTCTGAAAGCCAACCTACTGCGACGCCAGATGCAGACCGAACTGTGGAGTCAAATGGACACCAATACCAGGCTGTCTGAACAACTTGCCCGATATCAACAACAAAAACTGGTCTGCAATACTTCATGTAATCTCGAACAAACAAAACAAGGCAACGCAGGTGTCTCTGCGCAACCGGTTGCTGATCGGGCAACAACGAGTGTGTCATTGGCAGGTAAATCTACCTCAATCGATTTCTTAAAGTTTTGCATCCTTATGTCGTACAACCGTTCATACACGGACTAAGAGTCGAAGGTTGGGCCATTACTACACAGTAGAGTGAGTAATTGTAGCTACTACCGTAGAGTTGGCCATGGTCAGATTTCAACTGTCTTCAGTTAAATAGTCGTGCTATCAAGCAATCAAATCTGTCGGCAGACGTCTCGAAGTTGTCGACGATGATAAATCCAGTGGCGTTGGTCTGGAATGATCCAATCGATACCACAGAACACATTATTTTAATTTACAGGGCACCAAGGTCACAAAATGGCTTTTTCGTGCTGCACGAAATCACTTCAAAATAGACCAGTGGGCAAATATTTAAAAATGTCTCCTCTCTGCGCTTCCAACAGGTGAACTTGTCCAAACGGCACACGATGAAAATACTAATCCGTGTGGCGAGCATGCTCAATCACTGTCTAAAAAAGCGGAGGAATCAAAAATCACAAAAGCGAAACAGGTCGCAGTTGACTTGAACCATCTGGAAATGAACTCAGGCCAAACATCAGAAACAGAACTTCCTTCCAATTGTAAAGCATCCTAACTATAACAAAGTTTGTAATAAAAACCCTTCTCCTCAATCAAATCTCTGAATAGTTCTACCGACCACACTCTACAAGAAACGTCAGTAGATTGTTTATAAATCGTTTGTGTATTTTGTACAAGAGCCCGTGTATGTATGCTTTACGAAACTGTAGAATGAAACGCAACGTGAATTGCCATGGAGACACTCTGAGTGATAGAGTTACAGTGACCAATGAACAATTTACAAATGAAGGATTTCTCTGGTCTGTCTTTTGATAATATGCTGCTAATTTATTTTACAAAAAGAATCGAAACAAACAGAAACCACCACAGCAATCTGGTGGTGACCGTTGAAGTGGTATAAGTGCGATTTGAAAAGGATTACGTGTGCACTGTATAGCCGTGTCGTAGAAAAAATAATGTACAAGATTCAGAGCCCAGAAAAGGTGCCCGGTTTAGAAAAAAAAGGTGACCACGAGGCTTATGAACAAAAAACAATAAGAGCAATCTCGACACGCTGCAGCCCCCAGTGCTGTGGACTGCGAGCCACATTTACACCGGCTCTGTACACTCAGAGGCAACGGATATCATTGCTGCTGCTATAAAGGACTGCGAACGACCAAGGCAACCCGAGGGAACGCGCGACACAAAGCCAGTGCCACAGGTCGGAAGAGAATGGGGAATAAGCGTAATTCCCTGGAAAGTGGTGGACAGAACGCGTAGCAAGACGTTCTTTCGTGCACTGGATGTCGATCTAGGCATAGTGGTGAATTTGTAACGGGTAATCTGGTTATACACGCATGTGGAATAGGTTTGGGGTAGCGTTATAGTATACATGTGAAAATGGGAACATCAGAATTTGCAGTGTCCTCGGGTCGAACTGAGGGACGGATTGTGAGTGTAAACATTCGCGCGACTCAGTGTGTTGGTTGGCGTATGAAACAAACGTCATTGCTGCTGCTGAGAAATTGAGCTCATGTTCGGGACTGCCTGTTGACTGAAACGTAAACGTACGAGATCAGTACAGAAACTCAATATGCCGACATACCAACTGACTTCCAGCAATGCCACAACAGACAGAATTTAATACTGAGTGATAGAAAAGGTAACTCAGAATTGGGATAACAGGTTGTTGCTCAAACACGCTTGTTGGATGTTGGCCAATCAATCAGATAACGCGGAACATCTCTCAAGAGTTTCTAAGTTTCCATTTTTTACCAAGGTCGCTTGCAATCTAAAATATAAGCCGTTGTACAGCAATTTTAGACGTGGGGAGTAATCTAGACTATCGCAATTGTTCCCCTTGCCGTTTTCGGTCATGGATTCGAGCATCCAGTGTTGAATTACCAAAACTCTTGCTAACACAACACGTAAATAAGGCGATTAGCACATGCGTCACATATGCTTTCGCCTGAGGCGAGCACACAATATTAACTACGTACAACCGAATGTGTCATAGCTGATCTTTACTCCAGAATTGCTGTGTGCGAAATTCCACTTTTCTGCAGTGCTGTTATAACGGCTCCAAATGCGAAATAGAGAGGAAACATCCAAATAATGAAAAGGACGATAGACCGTTCGACAGGATGATGTGAGGTGCCTACCGTACTGTATAAACGTGTGTATGGTTAATCTAGCTAGTGAATGTCAGAGAAAACAGAACAAGAAGTTGTTGCAGACAATACCATTTTATCCGTACGCGCATTTCTCTTCGCCAAGAGTATGTTTTCGCTCTACTCGATATCGTGTTAATATGCGTTGAAAATAATTCATTATAAGGAGGTTTGATTACATTTAACCAAAAGCTTAGTACCACAAAATGAAGCAGATGGAAAAAACTATACGTCCCGTTGCTCATAATTTTATGCTATACCTGATATCTCCAACTCTCAATGTCCGAGATTCTTGTGTTCCCAACCAGGGTACACTTTGAACCGACTAAAGAAGGAATTCAACATCAGTTGTTTCGTGCCCCGATATCAACTGGCTGCCGCGTTGCCTTTCTCAGAGGGTTCGGAAATAAGACTTGTGAGCCAAACGATGTGTCTAAGCCGACGACAAGATCACATTAGATGCAGAGGTGTTCACACGGATGTCCTCAGACAGCTGTTACCTTACAATCCCTTTATTCACATACCAATCTCTTTATACATGAGAAGTCATACGCAGTGCTTGCCAAAGACAGATAATCAGAGTGGAATTCATCACCAATGGCCAGGACATTTAGCAACTATTTCTCATAACTGTCTGAATACTAGTTTTGTAAACAATGAAGATGAGGATAGCGCGGTCGCATCCAGAGTGGAGACCTGTTTGCGGTTGTTTTGATCAAGGGGGCCGAAATCGTGGATGCTCAAGACTGAAGTAAATTGCAAACTTTCGTTCGGAAGAACGGATCGTTAGTTACCGTTCACAGAGCACGAATAGTACAGTCGATCACAGTTGAAATAACTCTGCCAAGTGTTGCACACTTGGAGATAAGCTACCGGTTTTTAGCAGATCGTTTTGCTGTTATCGGGCTTTTTCGTATCTGTGGCCCAGATGATTTGGAAGCCCCCGATGGTTACTAGAAGGCGGTTGTTACCAAATCTGAACCGCGGTGAGTTTGTTAGATTTTTTAGTCACCCTTCGGGTCTTCCGAATATACTGGCCACGGGCGTTCGCGAACGGAATGGTTCCCGTTGTTAGCAGGAATTAGTGACCAGCACCAGGCAGGTTAAGTGAAGCCTAGGAAAATCAAAGGGTGACAGGCTTATTGTCAGACAGTTAATGTGCATGCTTGCTGGCTATAGACGTGGTATCTTAAACTAGTTACCGAAGATCGTTAAAAGGAACGGATACGACGGCGGTAACTGCATTCATTCCCTCTGTTTACCGAAACACACCGTTGATTGAAAGAAGTACAGTTGTAATGTGCCTTATCAGAATGCACACCTGACGCCCATCCGCATCCTTAGCTGGAAAGCATTTGACGTGACGCAGCCTTGTAGTTCATGGATGCCTTATTTATTCAGTTGTTTTGTAAAGTAGCCGAACTCAATTCCAACCACAATATCGTCAAGTTTGATTCAAAGCTGAATGTTCACACAAGTTTGTTGGGAATCTGTCAGCATACAACACGTGTAGAAAAAACGAAACAACCGTTGCACCGAAAGGTGCGTAAATGACAACAAGACTTACCCAGGGACGCGGCTATCTGTTGCAGGAACAGTTGGTGTAGCGAAGTGAGCGTGGGCGCCTCGAACGTTAGTGGAGCTCGTGCGTTTCCTTTTCACTGCCGTGCTGGACGACTGTGGGATAAGCGCGGAATCTTGTGCGGCTGGAAAGGGGAGAGAACATGACTTGTGAAGGACTGTCAACCGAGTCTCGTAATATAAAAATGCAGTTATGTTAAAATGCAAAACAAATTTGGCCAGTTTCTCAAAAATGAATGAATAGCCAACTTTAGTTAGGTTAGTGAGAGCCCATCGTCACCCTGCATGTGCGAAAGCATAGTATAACATGAGCTATGTGAGTTATTTTAAAAAAAATCTCAAACAAAAGACGATGAGGCCGCCCTGGTTTTTATACATTGCTCAAGTGACTCAGACAACCAAGTGGCGAATTGGAAATGGCGTTCATATGGTAACCAAGTTAAAAAGCACAAATAATTGCGAATAACAAATGAAAACCTGAGATCTCGACATAACCCAGTCAGTGCGATTGCGGGTTTGAGCCTCAACAAAATCTACTGGTCACACAGTATCTAGTCTAACATATACAATTTGTTGAATTACAGTAAACATAACGTGATGAAGGAGCGGGAAATCACATTTAAACAGAGTGCGTTGAAGCTACAACTAATGGTACAGCTAGTAGGGAAAAAAGGACCCACCCACCTCAAAAAGAAACGCGCTGCAATTCCGGACAAGTGTCAACAACTCTACTCATTACTTTGTAGATAAGGATGTTTAGCTAAAGGTTCTAAGGGATCCCAAATCCCCTGTTTAGGGTGACGCATGGAACAACACAACAATCACGCGAAATGTAAACATCATTGATTTAAACCATGCTCAACTGGTTCAATGTAGAGTGACTTCAATCTAACTGAGAGATTCTGATCACGACGTTATCGATTGTTTCTTTGCCTTCAGAAATGATCGAACGAAGTAAACACTATTAACAAAAAGTTGTAGTTAAGCGTTTGGATATGACTATTCAACCATCCTTATTGTGAAGTTACTGGCGTTGTGATTAACATGCTAGTCTTACAAGCCGGAGTGCAAAATCCAGTCCAGACAAGGATATGTATTGCTGATGAGTGAAGTTGGCCAGCCGGAATGCCTACCTGATTGCGAGAGTTGTGATCAGGTGGGTGGTGTTAAATTTGAAAAAACATCGTTCCGTGAGTTCTAGGATGCATGACATTGTCTGTGCGTTTCACTAGACAGTATATATACATATTGTAATGCCCCTCTTACAGTGTCTGCAATAGGAGTTGAAGGAGCGGTCGTTAAAAACCGTTTTTTATTATTATAAAATCGGCGCCATTTCTCCCAAACGTTATTACTATGAGATGAAGCATTGTACAGGACACATCATCATCGGGGGTCAGTCATAAAGACTGAACAATTTGGTCAGAAGGGGCGAGAATGTGTTGTGCTGTATGACATGATCTGACTCATTTAAGACTGTAGAAAATCGTTGATAGAATTATTCACGAGTCCCCTAGTGGATCGCCTCCAGTACGATCAGCCACTTGATATTCTTCACAACCAATGGCTGTCCCGTGAAGCTGGCTTCGTTAATGATCTACTTTAGTAATAGTCGTCATGTTAGACAACATCTAGGCTAGCAAATTCAATTAGCCACCACCTTCAGCAGCGAATTCTATGAACCACAAGCGCTTCACTTTAAGAGACGAACGCGAACTACACTGACTAAACTAGTGGCAACTGTCTTTGTTTGTCCGTGCCAAACCATTGGTATTATGAGCTTGGCAGTAAACAACGCTCAAGTTGACGAACAGCAGTTGGCATCCTCACTACATGGCCCAACAACCTAAGTCCACGTACGAACCCTTGCGTATTAAACAAACGAACTAAGGAGTACGTCTTGAAGACATCGCCTCATACATGCACTCCTTATGCTTCAGAGGAATGCCCCGAGGATGGAAGCCGTCGATTCTGCGCATGTACATACTGAAGGAAAATGACAAGCGATTAGGCTGACAGATCCAAAAATCAAACCAAAACTCACGGAGCGAGATGTCCGAATCACGAATCACAGCCGGTTTCCGGCCGCGACCACGACCTGGTCCTGCTGACGGACGGGCGCTGGGTCCGTGAGCAGCACCGCTTTGTGCTGTGTGTGGTACACCAGTGGAAGTAGGTTGATCATGCGCACCACCAGAAACTGCTACGCTGTAATCTGTCAATTCGGAATCCAGACTGGACCGATATGCATGAAGACTGGCCCACTCTTCGCCGACGGGATTGGGAAAAACCTGTTGCCCGGAATGCAGAAAAAAGATTGTGCCTCATAAAGTTTTGTGCAGAGGTTCTTGCGTTAAAAAATACGAGCAAAATAACCTGAAGCGGTTACACAAGACAGTGGCGGTTAAAATTTGATATTACGAGACTAACGGATGGAAATAGGTGTAAGCTAAACTCACCCGGCTAACATATTCGGATAAGCCTTTTTTGTCGGGCCGAAGTAATTTGTTTGAGAACTCGGAGACAATTTCCAAAAACAACAAGTTTGGCGGGACTCCTGGAGGCTGGCCGGTGGCAGAAGCTGCCGCGGCAGCGCTTGCCACACAGTATTGAATGCCTTCCGAGTGAAAAGCGACCATTGCTTCTCGAATTTTGACGAGATCCAAACCAAAACTCAGATTGAGCCTACGAGCCAGTTCTTTGACGGTTTGAAGGCCATCGGATCCTCGTTCCACGTGATTCTGTAGTGAGAATCCGTCGTATTGAGTTCGGACAGATGTTTGAAAACAGAAAGAACAGTCCATAAATGAACGAGACTGAATAAATTAGACAGGTCGAAAAATCGATCCAGAACTCAAGATGCAGACAGAAAGAATCAATGACTGCAAGGTTTGATAAGATATTGCTACGTGTATCAATGAAACACGGATAATTTGCGGAGGAAGACGATTGGGAAGTAAACGTATTTCGGCGTGGATGTACACAGAAGCCACGAACATATGGAGTGCAGGTAATCATAATCATCCTCAAAGACAGCAAAACATCAGTGGTTCACACTGATACTTAACTGCCACACAACCACGAAGGGAAAAAACCCTATATGAGAAGAAAAAAAGGAGGGAACCTAACCACTAGAAAATAGCTACGTCTACATTCAAACATACATCAAGGCGCCTACACCTTGCAAACAAACAACCGAGCTGTAAATGAAAGTGAGGCGTCATCAGCGGCTTTCACTGCCCCGCGTCATTAAGTAATACGTTGGATTTTATGCAAACGCATTGACCATCACTCGGTGCAGGTCGGGTTAAGGTATCACATCGAAAAGTTCAAGTCTAGGTAACATTTAAAATGAGGAAAATCCTTATGCGTAGTGTAGCCACGGTGAGCATCCATTGCAGAAACCTGAAGTTGCACACTAAGATTACCGATAAGCATTATCCTATCTGTACGTGCGAAGTTGGGTTTACAGTTTTGGCGACTGATGAGAAATACGAACGTTGAATTAGCTATCATTGAGCAGAAACATCTAGTAGCAGCAGGAGCCGGCGTTATTGGTACTACGTATTTTAAACCCAGTGAATGAAAGGCTAGAAGTTCATGTAGAAAACTATCTGGAATGAGCTGAGCAAATTTCCCCAACTCACATTTGATGCGGCCTCAACTTCCGCATAGCATAACTGGAGGCAGTGCGCGATCATACGAGCGGTGTGCACTCGGTTGATCTCTCGTGATTTGGCCAACGTGGACTTCATGATATCGCCAAAATCGTTGAAAGATCGAATATAGTATTTGTAAAGAGGTGCAGCGGCACGGATGGGAACAAAATTGTAAATGACAAGTTTGCAGAACGCGGCCAACTGCGTTCTCCGCTCATGTAGAGCTTCAAATTTTGCGTTTTCATCATCATCATCCTGGTCCTAGATTTATAAAAAAATGATCGGTGTTATTTTGGACACAAAAGCAATGTGAAAGTAGTAATGTTGGTACCAAACTACCAGCGTTTGAACATATCTTATTTTGGTAATCGCACCACAAGATGTTTGCTGCAGTTAGATTGTAGTTGTCTAGCAAAAGAATTTTAAATAAGGAAAAACCTCCCGCCAGTATCCTTATGTCGCAAGCTTTCTGTAGAGAAATTCGTTTGAACCAGAAATCTGCATCATCAAGTCAAATCGTGTTTCCCGATTTGGGAGTCAGGCTGCAGTTGGTCATAATCAAAAGGAAAACAGACTCCAACCCAGACAATCAGTACTGATACGGATGAGTCAGATGAAACGATGCTGCTGCAAACGTTGGCTTTCCGGCCTCAGTTGCAACAGTACGAGGTAAAGGAAAAAAAAGACGATGCAATAATCTTACTCGAGGGTGGTGTGCGAAAATGAATACTACTTAAATAATAAGCACAGGCTCAAAGACTGAAAAACTCAGAGAAAAATGCGTAAGAAACAGCAACAGCGATATGGTGTACATTCAGAAAGCACAACGTTTGACGCATCGAAACCTACTTATTAAGTGGTTATCCGTGTTGCCACAGTATAACCATGCGAACTGCAAAGTACTCCTTTTAATGTTACGCACGTCTCGACGCAATGTAAAGTTTTAGTGAGTGGTCAAGTCTCATTAGTTTGAATGGATACGTTTCAGGTTCCATAACGCCCTCAAATATCCTTAGACTTTGTTTCTATATCTCAGTATCAAGTCAAGCAGAATGCCATTTCATCGGTGTCATCCCTAAAAAGCATTTGTCACGAAAACAACCTCTCTGTTAGTGAAATAGATGACTGCATCAAAAATATGACTGACCTCTTCGTCTACAAACACGCGACGCTCCAAATAGTTGGTCAATTTGAGTTCCAGATCACGATCTGCCGTGTAGACCAAAGACTGGAGACTGGGAAGACGCACAGCCAGATGGCGAGAGAGAACCACCAGTAGATCACAAACTGAAAGAAACGACTCGTGACTTAGCCGTTTGGACGGATGATCCAAATAGCCAATCGCCACTTCCATATGCAGACTGATCATCCGACGTACCTTATTTATTTCACCCTAGAACACGAATGGTAGAAAAGTGAACACACTCAATGTCTAACGCTTGATTCAAAATGCAGCTCAGAAGAATAACGACTAGCTGTGTCATGTGTAGCTCACCCAACCGAGAATGTTATAAAAGTAGAACTTTAGAAGGTCGTGTCACACGTAATTTAGTCCCAAGATGATAAATAGAGCAGGGTTGACAGATCGAATATGATACACGGTATTTTTGCGGACGCCGTATAAGATCAATTATAACGAACCCGGAGAGTAATCGTTCTGGCGTTAATAAACAATTACAAGCGCCAATCAAGTTAACTAGACGAAGATGAGCGAGTATGTACCGGCATGCATCCAAAGGTGAATGAGGGTATCACAGAGTGACAGTCATCAACTGAGTGATCAGTACGCTGCATGACAGTCACGAGTATGAAGAGCATGGATCTGGGGACGGCAAGTCACACAAGAGCAGCGGAGTACGGGAATATGAACGAATGGGAGTTTCGAAGTCAAATAGGTCAACCAGATACATTCAAACTGAAATCAACAACGTTATGATTAGGACAGCGTGATCTATCATGGATAATTGTTTGCGCACAGGAAGAAATCAGAGAGTAGAAAAGATTGTCTACAATTGCTCATTTTCAGCGCATGCACGGTTTACAGAATTCCATACAGGCTGATCAAGTTTCACGACTAAATCCAATAACCAACAAACGTGCACATACGCCGATGTGTCCGAATGCAACACAGAGTTAGTTAAGCAGATAAACTGAAGCTCTCAATCAAAGGCATGCGCATACCAATTGAGCATCTCAGATGGTCCTCACCTTGTCCGCATCGGCCTCGCTCAATCGAGCTATGTGCCAGAGGATTGCTGTGGAGCAGCAAGCAACTGCCTGACCAACGATTTCACCACTGGCTTCGTTTCCAGCCTGTGCCACTCGAATGAGACTGTCCCATAGGTCCAAACCAGACAAATCGTGACAGCTTTGAGAAAACAAAAGAAAAACATAATAGAACATAAAGCAGAACTTCGCAGAGCATATAAATGACTACACCTGCTTATAGCAATGTGTTATTTCGGAGACATTCAAGGCGATCAACCGAACATACTTGATACAATAAAAATTTAGCCTATAACCACTCAGTCGGAATTCCATCACACTGCCCCAAACCCAAATTAAACAACGCCCTACTCCGTAGTTCAAGTCCACACAAGAGATTTGATAAGAAAGTTTCCAGTTTGATCACACAACCCGAAAAAACGTCCGAGCGTTTGTAATTCAAACGCCTATCAGAAGTAACTTTTAAAAAATTCGACTCACCATGAAACAACATTCGACTGCAAATGAAAACAATCCTGAGAATGTCGGCTGCAACTATGCATTTCTGTACCGCTATGGGAAAACTGATATTAACCCAGTGCCACCAAATGGAGAATATTCAAACTGTGGAAACAATTTACAGTCCTACATCGTGATTCTGATGACAACGGTTGTTCAAAGTACTGGAAGGTTCGACATTTTCAATTGGTGGACCATCGAGTGCCGCCGAGTGAATGCTAGCCTACCTTAGGCCCTCGTGTTCTCTTTTTCACCGCCGCCGTTGATATAAGACTAAACTAGAGTTGTTCCCCAAACTTGTGTTCATTTGGTCTTACATCTGTTAGAGGTAGCAATACTACTGCCCTTAAGTGATACATAATATGCAATGAAAGCGCATGCCGTCCCACTGATAACCATACATTCATTTGAAACTGCGACCGCATAGCGGCCACATGTCGACTATCTGATCTCCATTTCAAGAACTTAATACAGGGGACTGGCTATCGCACGGATCCTGAATGGTAACTAGAAACATCTCCTAAGTCGTCTCATGCTAAATATGGACCGTACAGAAAGTGCTTTGATCCAAAAAAGCACAAATACAACACGGAGAATGAAACAAGTGAACTTACGTATAGAACGCATATATACGCTTTAGAGCCGTGTGCAGATGAAACGCGTCCTCTTGGTCCGGTTGTTCACCCTAATACGGAGAAAAACAAAGAAGATATTCAGCGTCTTTGAAACAATTGTAAAAAAAACCCTGCTTTATGGGAATGATTAATGCTGTCCACTTGCCTGATCATTGAAATAGTTAAGAAACGCGTTCCGGTAAATGTCTGTTAGCCGATCCAGCAAGGTCCCGCGAACAGTTTGACATTTGGCTGCAACACTGAGTTCATCCAAACATAATGATTCATACAGTCTGGAACATGCTAGCAGCGTTGTCGGGTCTGTATGCCGATCCACGATGTCCTACAAAGAAACAGGGCAAGAGGCAGATAGTTTGGGAATCGATAATTCCAAGAAATCATAGGCACCTTCACGCAACTACTTTTGTAGATAAAAGTCAGTAGTTTTCAGGTGGTCAAATATGTTAAAAATATGTATAGTTTAAGATACTGAACGGCATCCCTTTCGAGAGAGTGACATGATGACACGAAAGCGATAACAAGATGGCGGATGAGAAGGGTCAACAAAAGACCTGATTTCTTACAATGGCTTTTCGCCTCCTGCTGACAAATGGGTATAACTGGAGCAAATTCATCCATTACACTGACCCTTGGACCTACCCGTCGTTTTACATTAGTAGGTTACGGAATGTATTTAGTAATCACAATCCCAGTTCATATAATGCACGTGAAGTGAAAGGGAGATGACACTACGCCGAAAACGTTCGAGAGCCACTTGTCTAGGCGATCGACTTCCATTTTGCCTACCTCAACCAGTGTTGATTATCATCTCCGTATCCGCATCGATTTTGTCAGGTTTTACGTGTGGAGCTAAAGAATTCTTGATACTTATCTTAGTTTTGATATTGTGTGCAGACTGACCTCGCACTGAAACCTATCGACAGTGCCATAAAAAATCGACTCCTGTTCACATGGAGAAAAGTAAAAGTAACCTCCTACGAATACTGCTAACAGCCGCTCTACGGGATATGTTGATCTACGATGCATTCTGTCATGAGGCTCGGTTGGAGTACTCCTGAGTGTCTTGAAGAACTGAAAATCTATCGATGGCCAAGCTACAGATCAGGCGAGAGACGCCTTGAGACTGATAATGACGAGCAAATTGTGGCCGCCGTCGAAACAGAAGTGGTGGACGACTCCAAACTTATTCACCGCCAGTTTCGTCCTCAAAAAATACCGAAAGCCGTCAATTCAATCCTGACTTCGTTCATGAATTTGGTTGTGAACGCCATAAAAACGCACCAGATGAACCACGACAAAACAGCGTACCGGCAAAATTTGAAATAAACAAACGGTTAAACTTTGACTAGAAGAATATCGCACCTGATCCATTGATCGTTCCAAAATCAAACCAAAAAGGAAGAGAAGTCACTTTATTCCCACTGAGAGGGTGTTACACGAGAAGCATACAAGTATGTATAAAATGAATGGTGACCTACAAATATTCCAGAATCATAGGCTGAAGGACGGCCACCAAAAATACTGATCGAAGTTACCGAATGATCGATGAGGGTAACGGAGTGAGTCACGCAGGCTAACTCGGAAATGTTTCGGGAATTTCTAACAGTTCTAAATGACAAAAATTGTTTTCCCTGAAGAACAAGCGCTTATGGAGGAAAAAATCGTCTTGATTCGTCACTGGCAGTGACGTCCAGGTGCACATGTGTAGGTCCCATGTTCAAACCTCATAGTCCAAAGTGATCAAAAATTGCAGAGCCGCTTTCGAAGAAATTTCAGAGTTAAAAGTTAACCAAGAAAGTGACGACTTTTTTTCCGCAAGAAAGTCAGACTAGGACACACGCCAAATGTACTAAAGTGCGCCAGCCGAAAGTTTTTCTAGGAACATCCCCCCTCCCCCCAAAAAAATCGCGTTACTAGTTCGTGCACTATGGCAATATGCCAACGCACAAGTCAAAATTCATGATAGATTGCTTGGGCGATACCGAAAACATATTCATCGGGTACATGCCTCATGATTTCTATCTCTGGGAGAATTAAAGAAGAATGAGTTGTCACGTAAGTTGCGGCCCTACAAGCTCAAAAACGCGATGCCAACAGACGTTTCAAGGTCTGAGCTCGTTACCATAAAAAGTAAATTGGCGGAAACTACGTTCACTTCGAACAGAAATATAGGGACTCGGAAGAGAAAAGCTTCGGCATTTTCAAACATTAGAATTCGCGCGAATTTCCAGACACAGGAACGGGGCGAGGTTAATCTGCGATGAAAGTTATTCAGTGAACTAGGCCAAGTATGAAACCGGACACTTACTATAAGAGCAAACTAAGAACGTGCTGCTGTATTGAATGCAATCAATACAAACCGGCGAATGAGCCGAATCCTGAGTAAACTGACGGATCGTGATCACGTGTTCCAGTTTTTCGTTCGTTCTGTTATCTTTGGAACGAATGGCTACAACCAAATAAACCAA
Source organism: Paragonimus skrjabini miyazakii (assembly GCA_014338405.1). NCBI lineage: Eukaryota > Metazoa > Platyhelminthes > Trematoda > Plagiorchiida > Troglotrematidae > Paragonimus > Paragonimus skrjabini miyazakii. Next base: position 57,248 of record JTDE01001976.1, read on the forward strand.
CTGACAGCATTGACTGCATATTTTTCGTTATCTTCACCCAAATCAATAACTCAGATTGACCTATGACCTGTTTCTTTCGTAGTATGTATTCACTAACGTCGTCCTTGTCTTAAATATCCCATAAAATTGTGAATGGTTCGCTTCCGTTGGAGTAAGACATCCTAAAGACAGACAGTATATCGGTTGCTCACCTTTTTTTGTAAAATCACGAATTCCCAGTTAGTTCCAAGCATACACCAATTTATGATCATTTTTTGGCAATCAACATAATACAACTGCCAGCATGTCAGTGCTATCTTTAGTGGTGGTGAGCCGTACGAACTGTACCAGAGGGACAAAAAGAACTAAGATAAGGGGACAACTCGAAGAGAAACCCCTCAGAGAAGAGAGCGTCCCTTAGATGACGGTGTTTGTAATCACGTGAAAGGAATACACGCAGACTAAATACTTGAACGAGCTTGAACAACATTTGAGAAGACCAGTGATTGAACTCATGAAGAATCAGACTTCAGGTCTCATACAGTGATGTCCGTTGTCCTGTGACATACTGGGTCACATGTGCAGTGTGTCGTCAGGCTGTTCGAGCCTAGATAGGCTACTAACAACAATCGAGGTCGAAACTTTAGTTGAGTTACTGGTCGTTGGCGCCGTAACTAATGAGTTACCACAAGCTGAGAACATTTAAGTTGAAAGCCGGTGTCATTACCACTAACAAATTTAGTGATGGAATTTTACTAAAGAGAAGCAGGTGTTCATATTCAACGCTGGAACCTGATTCCAATAATTACAAATATTCTCCATAGGCACATCGCTTATCAACATTCATCATTTATCTAATACAACCGCAGAACATTGACAAAACGTCATCCATCAAAGTATGTTGAGTTCCACGCAGTGGGTAGTAAACCAAGACATTTAGCGTAAATTCGGGGAAGACATATGGAGCCTGGTTTCCAATTACTCCGACTGATTAAATGAAGAGGATCTTTTATGAATTAAGTATATCCAGATTGGCAGCTACTCAGATCAGTCAAGTTTTTCAAAGGTATTCGCCGGTAAACTGACCTGAACTGATTGTAACAAAAGGTCCAGATGCCGTTCGTGTCGGCCAGTGGTATACAATTCAATATCCATAAATCGCGGGATAGTGAGAAGATTGGCTGCACGTTCCGGAGTTTCGCCATATTTCGTTAGTAGAGCTGGAAGGGCAGTGATCATAGCTTCGGTCATGCGTGCTCTCTCTTCAGCAATTGCGCGGGCTTCGCGAGCCGAGAGAGTCGTTCCTCCACCACCAATGCCAGTACCACCGGCACCTCCGCGACCACGACCAGTGGGATCTAAAGCAGACGCGCCTCCGGTCAGCGCGTTGAAGTGGGAGTGGTGTGTGCTAGCCTGGGATAGATGAAGTGAATATAGATAATTACAGTACGAAAATGCAACGGTCCCGAATGCATGCTTAACACATGATCAGAAGCATGAATAATGAGATCAGAAGACATATTGCATTTCGTACGCTCTCGTCAACTGTCACGCGGAACAACAATGAGACTAGCACCCCAAGTACATGTGCACATTAGTTTATTAGTGAAAACCATGAGAAACGGAGATGCAAGGTCAACAAAATTTGCAAGGAGCGGACGTGACAAACTGTGACCTCGGGAAAATCAGTGTGATGACGCACCAGTACCCGGAAAGTGTTTGTCGGAGTGATTTCAGGGTCGGTTTCCAGCATGTGCATGACAATCGAGGAAGCTGGCTTACACAAAGTAGCGAGATCATGTTGAAGCTGGCCGCACCTCAAATAAGTGAAGTAATTGCAAACGTGCTCATCAAAATGCAAGGTTTTATTAATTTTGCCGGTGCAGACGGCATACTAACTACAGGTCCTGGTTAGATATACTAGCATAAGTGTAAAGAAGATACAAATTACGGGAGAATATCAAAGCGTGCTCCGAGAGATGACCGAACGTATCCGAATTTTCCGATGCACCATGCATATCGACCCAACGTGCAGAAAAGATTGGAAAAAGACCTTTCTATTGGATCATGAATTATTATTCATGCCTCTGAATAAACTGATGGAGGCAAAACAAGGAGGACTATACATTGAAAACTAAAGCGGTCTCCTAGTGTCAGGGGTTCAAAGAAAGTTGATATCTTTTTCTTGAGAAGCCATACTAATTGTAGTCCGCTGTGAACCACCAGCTACCTTACGGAAAAAACTTCGACTGAGAACCTACCTAGGTCTCGGTGTCCTAGTAATATCTCAGTGTATATACAACACTGAACAGTAACACTACGAATTCATAATGAAGACGACACCATGCCAGAAGAGGAGAATTAACAATATCAATGAACAACAAAAGCGACATGGCTTCAAAAGAAATTAATTACAACTGCAAGAGGCCTCAAAACCTGTGATTAACGCAGTACAATGAATCGACTTGGAAAACCTCATGAAGCTATGTAATTTGCATACAATCACGGGGTTCAACAGTCTCAAAACGAAAGGACCACTTCGAACAGAAGTTGCCAGCTTACGCACCATAATTGGTTTATTGCTAAGTGACACGTCACACAACATGCGAGCAGGATGGTGCTGTCAGATTGTTCACACACGAGCAACAGCAATCGTGCTGGTAGTGGGTCGAATCCACAGTCGTGTGGATTACTGAGCTGTCTGACAAGAACGCGAAACACCAAAAGACTAGTAAAAAATCCCGACGCGTTTCAGCTCGTGAGATTAATGCACTATGAAACACCCGCTTAGGGTGGACAGAAATTTACAAAATATAGACTTACAACCATTATTTAAAATGTTTCCAGCAAGTAGACAATTTTCAATTACAGAATCAGATATACAACCCACCTGTCTTCCGACGGGTGACTCGCCAGTTGCAGCTTGGCGCACGCAGCAGACCATTATCTCTATCAGGCTTGTCTCCTGATTGGCGTCCATTGGTTCCTCACCGCGACCAGGTTCTTCCAAAAGCAAATCTAACATGGCCTCCCAATCACGCAACATGGGACTTAAATCCCACAGACTATCAACAAGGTAAGCAGCATGTTCGTGCAGCTGACAAAATCGAGGGTGGAAGGCAACATGGATATTGAGTAATTCCACAGCAAGATTAAATAATGTTAAACCAAAACGAATACAACGGAATTTTGGTCAGTAAACCGGTTTTTATAATGCAGCTGTCGGAGGACTTACAAGGTCATATGTGGGCCACGTAATGTTAAACTGCCCGAACAGACAACAGCAGTCACGGGAACCATAGGTCAAACCAGGAACTGCGTTACCGATGGGCGTCATTAACAATGAGCTACTTGGAGATCAACTGCACAAATCGTAAACTTGATCAGTCAGGGAAAAAAAATCAAATCAATGGGTTAGTTACCTCGCTCTCGATAAAAAACTGCACGAGGTCGCGGATCAACGGCGTATTTTCGCTTCGACGCTTCCCCTTCTTTGTTTTCGTAGGTGCAGCATGAGAATCAACCTCGAAGAGCTTGAGGGTAAGGAACTCGCCAGCTGCCTGTGCCAGAGGTCGATGGGTACAGTAGACTAGCTCGTAAATATTCTCACAGTCCTTATCTTCTAAGATGGAGTCATTATGTCTGTAACAGAGAGAACGTATGATATTTTTGGTCATGTGGATTAAAAGACACGATCTCAAAGAAAGAATCGAACAAGTCGAATGCCAAGTAGTCGGTTACGTTCGCATGCATGCTCAGGGTAAACGACATACATCATCAGCTTTAAGTAGGAACTGACAACATCGTGGTTCGAATTGTTACTGACGGAGATAATGCTGGGGAAAATTTGGAAAACAAACTGAGGAAATAAGACAATTTGGAATAAAATAGGGTACACAAGCAAATGGTCGAAATATGCTCAACTTCGAAAATAGCAATCATGGGTTTCAAGGTAATTCTTCTCAACTCTGAACAGAGCAGTCCAGTGGACACTCTACCGATAAACAAGTTGTACGATTCGTCGGAGCAATATTTTATTTTAAAAGAAAACATTGGCAAGCCAATAGATTACTCACATCACCAGCTTGTTTAGTGCGAACCAACTGTCAACGACAGTGTTGAACAATAATTGCACGCTTACTTACACAAGCCTTTCACATAAATGAGCCACGTAAAGGTGTGAAACAGGTACCAAGTTCAAAGAAGTCTGAATAGACGACAAACGGCAATCGAGAGGGACTGACAGAAACTAAACACACGAATCAACTCACTTGAGTATACAAGAAACTAGCTTCACGGCTTGGACAGCAACGTCCGTCTCCTTATCCAATGTCATATCGACAAGACGCGATTTGAAACGCGAGGTGAACAGCTCCAAGTTACTAACCAGAGCCGAGTCTTCATACAGCGGCTGCAAAGCGCGGAGACACTGGACGCGGACATCGCCAACGCGGTCAAACAACGTCCAACCGACGTACTTCAAGTAGCTGTCGTCTAGGAACATGGCTGGATATCGTCTCATCCAGACACCGATTTCTTGCATACAAATAGACCGGATCTCCGGTTGGCTGTCGCTGAGGGTAAAACACAATACATGTCAGATAGAAGATTGTAAACTTGGACGAATAAGGTGGCAAACAGCTACTGGTAGAGCCCGCCTAACTTACCGATAACGATGAACAAACACGCCCTTGAATAGATAAATGAGCATGTTTTTAACTTCCTCCATGTTCTCTTCCAGTTCCTGTCTGCGTTGCATCAGTACGTCCAAACGATCCGAAGCACGTCGATTGACCATTTTACTCCGTTCGGCTTCGTACTGACGTTGTGTGTTGTCCCGATTAATGCTAACATTTAATGCAACGTCGACAAGAGCGGTCATCATCTTCATCGCGGCCAGTGTACTGGTATGACGGAATGCACGTACCTGTTGAGATGAAGGTAGTGAGAACAGACAGCCCGAAAAACAATTTTCAACCAATTTCGAAACAGTAGTCGAAAAAATGTGCATACGGTAACGTGGCATTTTAAACCGACCAGCCCAATTTATATACATGTATGTTGGATTGTGGCTTTTCGACCGCAGATGATCTAACTGGAGTTTCACGAACACCAGACAGGAGTGTTATCTGACGAGTGAAACTCAAATTCGGCGTAATTATTTGGGCACGGACAGCACGAACAGTTAGTGGAAAAATAAAATCCTTCGAGACAGCCCAAGGATGGGGACAAAAAACAATGGCATTACCACTATTGAGATAAAACCACGTGTAAAGGGAGAAAGAACTCAATCTGAGCAAAGACGCACCTGGGAATCTGTGAGACCAGTGAGTAGGGAAATCACTTGGTCTATCATGCACTGGTCGTAGATGATGCTGTATTGACATTGCCGTATGAGAACTTGGATGAACTCTACAAAGTTCGTTCGAAACCGGCGCCACGCAGGACTGGATTGGATGAGTGGGTATTCACCAGAGTCCTCATCGAATTCTTCGGTCATTCGGCGGATAATATCCGCATGACTTAGTTGACTGTACATTTCAGGTGTGACTTTGCCTACAGGGTGAAATTTGAGTATGACGGTACGAAATTAAACAGCGTGAAGTGTCACATTTTTTTAAAAAAGACCGTCTTGCTGATACCGTCTACGAGCAATTAGGTATGAACATAAAATGTAAGCATACACGTTTTGGTTGTGAGTTTAAACAAAAAGGCTTCGTGATTTAGGTCCCGTCCTCCCTCTTATTACGGCTACATGACAACCAAGCATGAGTCATAACCACTGGTGTTTTTCCCGAAGACGATTGTTGACACTGCTGAGTTCACCTACGCCCACACAGAACCGGTAGAGTGCACGTGAATAGGGGTTTTGGCCGTTCAGGAGGCTGCAGTATACTTGAACAGTTAGGATTATTGCGTTCACGAAACAATATGTATACATGGCGAAAATCCACTTTTCCCCATCAAAGAAAAATTCCAGGAAAGAAACGAATGACGTGTTATCATAGGTGGAACACTGCACTGATACAACTATCTTTTGGGAGGGAAATCAAGCAGTCGGACTTCAGCAAACGCTTATCACAAGATCCGGTATTCGCCTTCCTAAGCCCATGCGAAAATGCTACTCCATGTTGACAGCAATGGCACTCCGCACATGCAGCATTCATACAAATGAACAGCGCGGTTGCCTGATCAATGATTTGAAAAGTGACTTTTGCCCACGACTAGGCTGAGTTACATGCTTGCCCACTTTTACTTATAAACCGGTTCTTCTCTGTTCCTAGCAGTATGGCAGTTAAGCACCAATGACACTGACATTAATGACAACAGTAGTTTACCCATCGCATCGGATGTATCTATAAACTGTACATAAATTGGATGGCTACACCTGATGCATACAAACATTCACAGCTCGGGATGAAACCCATGGCGTAGGTTGCTGGCGATCTTGATAGCAGCATAAAAAATGGTCAGTTTATCAATTAAGAGGTACGAGAACGATACGAAATTAGGCAAAATTCATCACCATGACTTACCAATCTTACAGATACATAGGTAAGCTACTGACTGTGACACTATCATGCCCGCGGTAACTGGCATTCATGAGATAAGCAAGGAAAACAGTGGAAACTCATAGCTAACAATCTTTAGAATACAGGTTCACCAGCGATTGTAAAACTGCCATTTTCGACAATTTTGCTCACTAAGGACGTGGATAACAACGCAGTTTTCAATCTGATAATCGTCAGATTCCAATCCTGTTCAGTGAAGCAGTCAGAGCCTTTGTGGTCATTGACGGCACCATCGCCGAATCAGTTCGCGTTTTCCTCCACCATCATCAGCCACAATGGAAACAATTCGCGACAAGGCGGACACTCTGTCGACATACGGAATGTATGATCAACGTAGACCGCATTTTAATACCTTAGTAATCATTCACGGAATTAGAAATTCCCCAAATACACATCAACGGACTGCATACACAACCAATCTACTTGACAATCGCTAACACACAGAGACAACGGCCCCCAAAAAGCTAAGAAATAATATGCATCCTTGGCGCATATGGACCAGGCCAATAATGCACAAGACGAGGCAGAAAGCAAGAGCTAATTGTAACAATTTTCACAACTGGTTGTCTTGGTGATACCCTACAGGACGAAAATATACAGAAGCACCAGACACTTCGGCAATTTTCGTGGGAGATCAGTTGACAAGCTGGTGAGCCCACAGTACCCAGATGGGTGAAGCAACCCAGGGGGCCTAATTACAGCACCACATGATAAGAGTCAAACCAGGTGCACGGCATATGCCATGCAGGTCAATCCTACCGTTTAAATGAGTCAGCATGAGCTGCACGTTGATTGTGGAGGAACTTAATAAAGCAATAACCTTCGCATACGCAATACCAGTTAGCATATTACTCATCCGAAGCTCACTTCGGAATCTCCTGGTGCTCTTTAAAACGGTTATTTACCGCATGGTTGAACAGCAGGAGATACGACACCCATACCGCGTAAAGTAGAAAATCCTCGACGCTACGCATTCCATCTCTCCGACGGATACACGAAAAGTTTAACAACCTGGTATTTCACTGAAGGCAGCTTTAGGAGACAGGAAGTGCCACTGATTCAAAAACAGTTTTTCAGTCCAGAGGTTCTAAGATCATTACGGACTAAGGATAAGTTCGCTGATGTTCCGGTGCTTATCGTACAACGAATACGCCGTCAACGCATCGGTGACTAAACCGGAAACCTATATCCTCTCCTTGTACTCGTTTTGATAAAAACTGTTGCATGAGACTCGAATAGTCCCAGCGTGATAGAGCTAACACCTCCGTAGTTGCTATATAATGAGGACAGAAATAGTCCATGACATCAACCACGAAGCACCACCTTAATTTTCCAATTAACACGAGAATGTGTGTTAAGTTCAGATGGCAAATCTAACCATTTATGATAGGAGCTGGAGAAGTAAAGATCTGTGTTTGACTCCTTATCACTTTTTATTACAGCAAGTTCCAAAGCCAATGCGGTATGTGAAAGAGGATCATCTGAATGCCATAACTACCTCGCATTACCTCAGAAGTTTAAGTCCAGATGAGCTGTCACAAACCAGCTGGACTGATGTAAGCCCTCAGTAACTAACCTTTGCAGCCGCTGCAGGAAATAAAAAATTGAATAAGTTCCAACATAGCGGGTTCTCGGTTCGTTTTGTATTGTTCTATCCAGTCGTCGACGACAGTTTGGGGAGCGACGCGACCAGACCGAACTGCACCGTATAGGGTATGCTCTTCTTCATCATGCCCAGTCCCACCACCGCCTGAAAATCAGAATGATAGGAAGGAGGGAGTAATCGAGTTAATGACCATGAGACATACGATTCGCTGAATAATCCATCATGAATAACTGAGCTCACCCGGATCAACGGTAGGATGGATAGGAGGACGCCCACGGCGCTTTTTAGCTGGAGGGGGGTAGGCAGTCGGAACATTTGCAGACATGTTTCCAACGGTGTTTGCATCTAATAGATCACTGCCTTCATTTGATGCAGCATTTGTCATTTGATGTGCCGGTGCCTGCACATCTGAAATATTTGAGATGGAATGAACACCCGCGGATTGAAACACCTGCGGTCCTGCAGACGTGTACGGATAGTTCTGATGTTGACTGACTGGAGGGTGTCGATGTCCATCTGACTCCTGTAAAGGATGTTGGTGTTGATATCGGTCACCAGAATAGATATCTTTTGTGAGGGCTACTAGAGACTGGTGCTGCCGGGGATCGCTTTGGTTCATCGGAGGAGAGTAATGTACACAGCTTGGTGGCAACGAATTATTCACGGTATGGCCCAGTTGTTGCTGATGGTGGTGCGCGGTCATTTGCTTGTTCACGACGTCGCCGGAGTTTTCAATGCCTAAATAAGTTCAGACAAGCATAAGACTGTTCAGAACGGTGACATAACCATAACCGGAGTGTTGCGCTAAAACATGCTGTACCTAAGGAATTCTGAAGGAAGGAAAACATGCAAAATACCGGCTCGTCTAAGTTTCTGCAATACAGGCACTCAGACGTGAAGGAAATAGAAGCAAATTAGATTATCACTGAAAAAAGTGCCAGAATATCCACCCTAATAGTAATCGTTGAAAGACAAGTGTCAAAAGGAGACATGGACGTTTGGATTAAAGTAATGAACTGACAGACTTATACTTCCTGCAGCTCTGTAATAGATTAAAAACTTCACCTCTAAAAGGACAAATCGTTTTTCGATCATTCACCAATAAACCATCAGTGAACAGAAAGACTCTGCGTTTGACCCATTGGTTGTCAGCAGGGCAATTACCCATTGAAGGAGTATACGTAAATTCCGAAAGAGAGGTGACCACCGTTATTATTTACTGAAGACGAGCAGTGGTAACTTTTCTTTTCACCCCGCAAATGCAGGCCTGAAAATGAAGTCTATCACGGTGGCCGTGCTTTTTTTTCTAATTCAGAACGTATTAAAAGTCATCAGTTTATTTGTCACCGTTTATTTGTAGATAAAAAGGTTACGTCTCTTCAGGAACCTAGCGTAAAGGACAATTTTGAACGAGACCACGTCAGACGTTCAGGAAAGTATAAAACATAATTCTTCAGTTACGAATTTGAATAACGAAATCAGAAAATCGGTTTTACAAAATGGTAGTACCACTTCGTATGTTTTCGTCAGTTAAGGATAAGCCTAGTTCAGACACAAAATTGATTTGGTGTCAGCATTTTGGGAAACTGAAGTATTTAGTCATAAGCAATTCACAGGCCCGATCTTTTAACTCAGAAAAACAGAAAACCTCTATAAGGGACAACAAGGAGTTGCGCACTATAATATGTTGAACGGCTTTTGCCATAATTATTTCTCAGACATACGAGCTACGAATTTCATCATTGCCCACTGAGCTGTGAATAGCCTAGCCAGAATTAGCAAATACAGCTGAGCTAACCTTGGTTCGCGAAAGTGTGAGCAGAACGCAATTGAACCTGTTGTTGCAGTAACAACTGGTGCTGTAGTTGTTGAACTGAGTTCGAAGCATTTACGTATGCATTCTGAGAAGGATGGATCGCATGATTGGATTGCTCCATCTGTGAGCCGTGAGCAAAATGAGGCCCATGATTTTGAGACAAACCAAACTGTCCGGAAAGCATTGTGTTTGCATTCTGATGTGCCAGATGAGCTTGGTTGGTATGGGTGGTTAGGGCAGAACTGTTTCCGTGCGGAAGATGTGCATGATACTGAGGAAAAATGAACAAGCAAAATTGAAACAGATACGAGGACAAAAGCACGAAGAAAAAGGAATATATTTGATGATGTAGATAAGTGTTGTAACAAACGAATGGAATATTACACATCCACCAGGTCCAACAATTTATCTAGTCGACACTTGCATATGAGGATTAAGGAGATCAGCACTGAGCTAAGATAACCAGCATAAATAAAACGGTTCAAAATAAGTACACGGCTACTACGAAGTGAGTACTATAACGCGAGAGATCCAGGTTGTCCAACAAACGCTTTTGTGATAAATGGAATGTAGTAACGAGTCAATTTGGCACTTCAAATAAACAAGCGTAAACAGAAGTTAAAACGTATTGGTAGAAGATAAATTATCGTACACAATTCAAGTTAATATATTCAATAACCAACTTAGAGTAGCAAGTGGTTATTGGTTTGAGATACTGTAGAGAATAAAAGACAATGACAGACACGAAAAAAAACGGTAGCCAACTTTCATAATATCCAGCCTAGTACCCAAGTGCAATCTAATTCGAAGACCAAGCGCTCATCAAAACTAACATCGGAATTTAAATTACTTCATCCCCTAAATAGGTGAAAGCCATTGCCGATATCAACAGCAACAAACCAATCTAAACACTGTAACTTAACAGTAGGAAGAACTCCAGCAGTAATTTATAAACGAAAGAGTGAAACATACGAGGTTTACTTTTGAAAACCACCAAAGCACGAACATTCAACATCAAAATGC
>JTDE01001976.1:76754-104574 GCA_014338405.1 Paragonimus skrjabini miyazakii
TATATATATATATATATATATATATATATATATATATAGCAACGTTCGGGAGTAATGCATCTCGATCTTCGGTTCAGAGTTGGGAACTGCGATTGGGATTTGCCCACCTTAACAAGGTATAGCCGACAGGTTGTGTGGTTTCTACGAGGGTTATAAAGTTTGATCCAAGTACCTTTGTGAGATGGGCCTCCGAGTGAGGTGAATGGAAAACAGCGGTCAGCAGGATATCTCCCAGCGGATGTCGACTGCCCCTCCTATGTGTAATGTTTTTCCTACACTACCAGGGATTAGGAGCGTTTTTTGACAATTAGACAACGAAGCTAACCGACTAATACTCCTGAGAGTGCTAATTCTGCAACAATAAATCAAAGACTTGCAGCTTTTGTTTCGAGAACACTTTCAATGAACGTTTACAGAAGAGGCGCACGCTATAGTAAAGGTCGTTTGAAGACAGAAGCATCCTTCTGGTCATTAGGTTCAAACCCATCATCGTTTTCAGTGATGCACATTACCTACGGATACTATTGCTTGGGATGTCGTTGGCTCTGATAACAGACCAAGAAGTAGCAAAGTAATGAAGTAGGCGTAAATGTACGGAGAAAAACTAATCGAAAAAAACAGTAGAGATTTATGAACAATCAACAATTTCACGGATGCAAGCCTACGATCGACTGCGACACACCGCCACGTCCCACAGTGTTTCCAACCGGTGGTATAGATGATCGAAGACTCTCCAACCTTGCTCAGTTAGGCAGTTATACTTTTCATAGCCCGTTACCGCATCACCACCCGGCCATCATGCAGTTTCGTCCGAACACCAGCTCCCATATTGAACAATGCACGGTGCTCCGTCGTCAAAAGGAGTACGTCTTATTCAGTGAAGACTGCATCAGTAATACATCGAATATCGACAGCGAACTTACATACCCTCCAAACACGCGATGAAGAACTGTCATGTTTTCCGTACAATCAGTTCATTTGGTACGGACAATCTGACAGAAACAGTGGTGATACAATATCGCGAGTCTTAGTGCATCTTCCGCACCAACGGGCCGGGACTCTGATCTACAGGGCAGAAGTGGGGGCACACGAATTTTAAGCTCTGCCTTTAGTCCACAAATAGGCGTCTCCGTGACGACACAAACGACAAAGATTGACGAACGTAATACGTACTATCGCTATTCTCAAGCACACTTCGTCTGCAATATTACAAACAGATGAGATGTCACAGATCAGGTAGGCGAAGCGATTAATGACCTCGAATGGTCCATTCGAAGCAACAAAGATAAAGTCAGTGCCTACTCTATCTTGTAACAATACCTGACATACTGAAGGTGCAAAGTGCACATCATACAGACCAGCCGTCTCATTTAGTAGGTTCGGTATATCGTCCGCAAACCAAATACCAATCAGCATGCTATCTGACAAAAGTTCTAATAAAAAATCTTCGAAACCTCCGAGTTATATCTTCAGAAAATCGTCATCACACAGTTGAACAATTAGGCTAACACGGAATACCCCCTATCAAGTACATGAACTGGAGAAGGTCTGATGTAACTGTCCAGAAATGCTCATTCTACAATCAGTGAGCATGAATCAACCAATCAATGAATCGACACACTTTACTGCGACTTCTCTGAGATGAAGGCAATCCCAGAGGGCATGTCGAACAACCGAATCAAACGCAACCATTGATTCTAGAATACCACGTCTGTCGACTGAGGAGAGAAACGCCGATGCTCCAGGGTTTTTTATAACGTGCAAATATGATGGATACATCTGCAATCGGGTCACAAACCTGTTTGTTCTTCTCATATCTGATTCCCTTCGTCTAATAAAATCTGAATCTGAAACCCACCAACCTCCTTGTTGTGATGAACGAGCAAGCGCCTATGCAATTTTCTTACGTACTTGCACCTCTTTCGAATGCGGGAATGACTGCCGGTAAGCACCAGTCATGCCGTACTCCTTTAATTTTCCATATGAAACAAAGAACAGTGGTCAGCCCAGACATCAACCTATCACTATTATCTCTGAAAAGAAGTGAAGAAAGAAGGCCTGGGGCTGGAACTTTATTACGTTTCAATGGCGCTCAAAAGCCACCTCGGTTTCTGACGGATGATAGTAGGGAAAGACAATTAACTAAATTAGTTAAATCGCCTACAGCTGAATGAGCACGTTCTTTCCGGTTAGACTGTTCTTCAAAGTGATGAGAAAATCTGTCACGTCACGGGGACAGGATGTGAATTCGCGAATCAACTTCTTATAAACAGATCGATTAAAACTTTGTCGACGACCAGTGCAATTACGGATAGAAGCAAACAGCACGCGACCGTTCCCTGATGAGATGGTTTTCATCTTTGGCTCGTTCGGACAAGTAAGCTTCATCATCCTTACGCACTTTTCGTTGGCTTGTGTTTTAGTTCACGGCGAACTTTGTCATATTTACAACTACTGATATCTCCGTCAAGTGCTCATTTGAATCACGTCGCCGCTTTGACCTGCGCAGTTTAACTGTTAGCGTCGTTTGGTAGACGTCTCATACACTCTCATTTCTCAACCCTCAACTGAACATTTTGTATTTGAGTAGACTCTTGAACAAGTGCTAAGACGAAGCGTGAACGAACAACGGCATGGTCTTGGTCAATGTAATAGTTTTAAAATGAACAACATTATCGGAAGTGTGTTATCAACAGCTCACGACAGTATAATTTACGTCACTGGTTAAGCTACACAGGGCAATCTCCAATTGAGGCATCATCATCGTTTGTGCTGAAATACACAGCCCGATATGTAGTGCATGAAATGAACAACTATAGCAGTTGATCACCGTAGTCACCGCACAGGAAATACCAACTAGTGGCTTTCTCTTCAGAATACGGCGACAAAATTGTATTCACATCACCAACAAGCAGAACAATGGCCGAGTGTTCAGATTGTTTCAGAGAAACAAAGAGAACGTTCTCGGCAACACCTGAACTATGGTATACAGTAATATACGAGCATAAGGAATAGAAGTCTTTCTGACCTGTGTGGATCTGACGACACACAAGCGATCATAAGCCGGGACCCAGTAAAGCAAGTTTTGCTTTGTCTAAGAGCCCAGTTTGATCTCGACTTTACCTCGACCGTGAAATTTATTCTCATCGTCACTGCACATCATGAGAAAAGATCACTAAACCATAGCACTGTCAAAGGGGGAATTCAAGTGAATGACAAAGACGGAGTCGTGAAAGCGCGCCTTGGAAACATAACACATCTGGTCTTGGACTCAATAAAGCGTTCGTCAGAGCAGCTTGTTAGCCTATTTGCCAGATGGTGCGGATATCAAAAGCGCCAGTGGCTACTAGATATTTTGGTTCGAAGCGATGAAGGTTGAAAAAAAAAGAAAAAAGTGAGTGGACAATTTTGTAGGAGCAACAACTTTGGATGCTACCTGGTCGTTCAGGCTCCAAAAGAGTTGGCTGAGGAACTCTTCCTAAACCCGACTCGAAAGTGTGGCCTACAAAGCAACATGATGCAAAGGCTTTCTCGGGGGACCTCACCTCGAACCAAGGATTCAGTGACCCGTTTAACAGTGAAGGGCTTATCTGGCGAAGGGGACAATGAAAGAAACGCCGGTATCGGATTCCAATTACTGCTGTGCACAGTAGATAGATTTTCCATGTTTGAAGTATTTTTTCTCTCTATATAACGCCCCTTGGAGTAAGTACCAGATACAAATGCTGACCGCATGCAGTTTTGTCACCGCTGCATTGTTTCTAGCGCGAGTAGTCCAGAAGGGCCCGACGCATATTGCTTCGTTGAGCGTTGATGGCAGCAAGTTATTATTATCGAGAGCTCTAAAGGCAACGACAACAGAAAGATCCAGGCGGACTTCTGCTGCAAACGGAGATTTCATCGCCATGGAGTGTCTGTCCCTCAACTGAGATCGGCGTTCACCCTTTGACACTCCATTTGAGAGTGAGAACTCTGGTCACTCCCAACGACACAAGAAAGGGTCTGTCATTGAACATGGCCAGAAAATCAACAGATTCACACTTGATGCTTCTCCTTTGTTAAGAACAGACAATGGTTGCAATAGTCAAATATGAAATATACAGAAAGCATACCACCAAATATCTCTTAGAGATGAAAAAACAGCGCACGGGTATTCGGGAACAGCAGTAAGCTTCAACACTGTCCTAATTCGCGCTTGAGTAAGAAGGTGCACCACAAGTTCTCAAACAGCAATCCACAAAACCATGAGGGAGTTCATACTACTTACATGAGCATCACCTGTGAAATAAAAGCAGCCCAACAAGATGTTAATTCCATGAATTGCGTGGAAACGGAAGGTGATGAGAGGATGAGAATTATGAAATGAAACAAGACGTGAAGTGGAGCAACCAAGCGGCACATGAAGTCCGACTATTACCGCCTCAAGCGGGTACGCGAACTGTTCTATTTGAACAACCCCCAATCTCAACGACGAGTAATGGACACGTTCGCCCATTATTTCAAGTAGATACAAGTTAGCACGTAAACTACACCCACAGGTACATGATGAATGTACTAAACTAATGAGTAATTTGATAGATTTTATGATTTTAAAACCCAGTTGTGAAAAAGCAGGGTTTCAGCTGGATTCGAACCGGCGACAGAAACAGCATACCCAAACGCGGCATAAATGACTGAATTACGGTAAATTACGACGGCCTGAAGAAAGAATTTGAACAGGTAGTCGTGACTAATGTTGATTATGTTGTATCTTTGGTTGTAAAACTAGATGAATCATATCACAAGGACTTCAAACAAACGGAAGACCAATTACTTCTTTCTCTTGCGGTCCACCTTCAGTAGAAATATATCACTCAGCGATCAAAAAAGCACACGCAGCGCTCGAACACGTCGGAAAATGGAATGGCTAACTTTTTATTGCCCACTTTAAACTCACCATCGACCACCAGTTTATTACCTGTGTGCAGAAAAAAGCGGGAAAATATTTCCGCAAATCACGCTAGACTCTATTACATTATCGCTGTGTACGGCTCTGGCTGCTGTTCAACCCAGCAGTCGCAGTGGGGCTTTTCGTAAGATTCAAATCGCCATTAACTGGGAATTTTCCGGAGGACGCACTCTGTACACTCAGTGAGCCTCCATTTCCCTTAGGAGAGGTTTGTGGCGTAGTTAAAATGTGAAATAAATTAAGTCACCCTTGTTTTGAATGGTTCTCGAATGATATTAACACTACGCGATCTCTTGTAATACATTCTATTCAAAGTGTCCGAGTCCTTTCGTAACTCGCAATCGATTATTAGTGTACATAGTTTACGAAAAATCTCGTTTCTCATTGGCGTTTGAGCTCCAGGAAAAGGATCAAACAATAAGTAATTGTTTTGTGAACTACCGCCACTTTTTGGTATGCTTGCCTATATAAATTTAGATGTAAATGCCGTCCGAAAAACATGATGAAACATGGCAACAAGTGGGATTTTCGTCTACTACCGTTAAGGTAATGATCACATCGAGCGGCTGATCGGTAAACTCTGGATATCCATGTATTCTGCCTTAAAATCCAGAAATTGACCTATTGACCAATGGGGACCTTTCTCGAGGCGTTGCATTTCATGGAATTGTTGCATCGTACGGTTACAGATATACCTCCACATTATAAGCTTTTGCACAGTTACAGACTGACCACTTCACCTGTTTACGGCAAGAAACTTACTCATCCAATAGTTCCTTAAGTCTTAGATCGCCTAATTACGATTCACAACTATAGGGAGTTAAACTAGTGGGGTGTAATCCACATTAGACTCATCATATACCCCAACGAGAGAGAAAACCACATCTATTCGTTACCTAGCCCTCAGAGACAAAGTATATGAGAAACTGTTAAATGCAAAAGTGTACCAGTTGGAGGGTTTCGGAATTCTTACGATGAAAGTAGCCTTGCTTACAACACCTCTGAATATGGGGACCGCGCATCCTGGATCACCACGCTACGCATCCTAGACATACACTTCGTCAAATCCGCACAAATTGCAAACTGATACCGCAAAGATACCAACTGAGAAACAGATGAACAGACAACTTAGGTAATAAAGTAATCCGAGAAGCACATATTTGCCTGATAGCATCGACCTCAAAACTTTGTATTTTTGGGATGATGCCATAAAACGAATAGTGACCAGATCTATAAGGAAGACTAGCCAGATTGTGTACATAAAATAAAACGCGGTAACTGAGAAGCCATTTGCATAAAAGAAACAAGCAGACAGTTGGAGGTATGCTGCTGAACACAAGATGAATACGGTTCTTTCCAAAAGGTCAATACAGACTTCAAAAGTTAGAAGATCCAACTATCACGCTACATGTTTTGATCAAACTCCAGTGGTTCATGAAAGTCTGTCTCTTTATGCCGAACGATGCTGTGCTGGAACTCTCATCACCCACAATTAGCACACGTATCGATCGCAATGATAACGGATCTCCATCTGTAATATGACGCGGATAGGGGACTAACATCAGACACAGACATCCAGTCCCTTGTTAATGTGAGCTTGAGAACAACGCCACCAAGGAAGGTCACTCATAATGGTTGAGCCGTTGAATTGTACAACCTGCACGCAAAGTTGTTCTCAATCAACCAGCTAGACACAAACCCCAAGCTATCCGACTGTTAGGTGGACGGCAAAGTGCGTATCTGTGCCGACTACTTCACTGGCCTCAACACCACCTTGGATTCGCATCAGTATCCACTGCCGATCATGGAAGATCTGTTCACTCAGCTTAATGATGGCACCTGCTTCGCAAGAATCGATTTGGCTGACGCCTATCCACAAATAGAAGTGAAAGCCGATTCGAAGGAGCTTCTAATCATCAGTACACATCGTGGTCTATTTCGATTCAATCGCCTTCCATTTGGTTTAAAATCCGCACCTGCTATTTTTCAGCAAACAATGGACGCAATGCTGACGGGTCTACCCGGGACAGCTGCTTACCATGATGATATCACTGCTACTGGTTGCAACTCAAATGAACTTATGGAGCATCTCACCGAGGTGCTTGACCACATCCAACAATACGGTTTCCAACTCCGTACAGAAATATGTGCATTCTTTCTCAAAACCATCAAATATCTTGGTTTCATTTTTGACAAACACGGGCGTCATCCCGATCCAGATAATATTTTGGCAATCCAACAGATGCCGATACTCACGGACATTTCTATTCTACGCTCTTTTCTCGGTCTTGTAAGCCACTATAGCACTGTTTTGCCTGATATGCATCTTACCCGTGCCCCGCTTAATCACCTTTAAAAAAAAGATGTTTCCTGGAACTGGTCATCTCAATGCCAGTCTGCATTTTAAAAAAATCAAATCCTTGCTTAACTCTGACTTGCTTTTGACATACTTCAATCTCTTCCATGGAATTATTGTAGCTACGGATGCTTTCGACTACGGCATCAGTAATGTCATTTTACACATTTTCCCAGACAGTACAGAAAAAGCAATTTTTCACATTACCAGGACCCTGACCCCCACTGAGCACAATTATGGTCAGATTGAGAAGGAGGCTCTGACAATCGTATTCGCGATCAAAAAGTTCCAGAAAATGCTCTATAGATGGTACTTCACAGTTTTAACAGATTGTAAGCCCCTTTTGGTGTTTTTAGATAGAAGAAAGGTATACCAGTCTAGACGGCCAACCGCCTGCAACGCTGGGCGACCATGCTACTCGCCTACGATTTCGCAATCAAACATCAATCCACAACAAACATTGGTCAGGCAGACGCCTTATCAAGACTGACTGACTCTCAGCGCACTCCACCTGAGCACGCAGTGATCGCTCCAATCACAGTCGAACCGGAGTTCAATAGCATGCTCGACTCTACAATCCGCGCACTTTCGGTTACGTCAGCTATGGTTCACAGTGCCACGGCCAACGATCCTCTACTTCAAAGAGTGATCCGCTTCCATCACATATGCTGGCCTCCGACACGTCCTGACCCGCAGCTTCAACCGTTCCACCAACGTCGCTCCTCGCTTTCCGAAGTCGATGGGTGCATTCTGTTCGCAGAACGTGCTGTTATTCCTTCTGAATTTCAACAACAGGTGCTGAAACAGTTTCACGTAGGACATCCCAGAGATTAACCGTATGAAAGCTTTGGCGTACAGTTACGTATACTGGCCAAGAATGGATCAGGACCTGGTTCAGATTGTTTGTACGTGTTCAAAGTGCTAAGCGTCAGCTAAAGTTCCATGGAAAGCACATCTTTCTTCGTGGCCTGTGCCGATAACCCCTTGGTCCCGCCCGCATGTTGATTTCGCTGGAACTATAGACGGGTGACATTACATGATACTGGTTGATGCGTACAGCAAATGGCCCGAAGTCATTCAACTCAACCATATCGGTTCTCAAGCCACCTGCGGAAGGTGTTCAGTCTTTTCGGTGTACCAGAAATCCTGGTTTCGGACAACGGCACTGCATTTACTTCAGCTGAATTCGCACAATTCTGTCGACAGAGGGGGATCCAGCATATACGAACGCCGCCGTACCACCCACAATCAAACGGCCAGATAGAACGGTTTTTTGACATGTTTAAACGAGCACTCCTGAAACCCAAGGAGGAGGGGACGACTTCGGAAACAGTCGAGGCGTTTCTGATGACATACAGAGCAACCCCGCACCCCAGACAACAAGTCTCCGGCAGAGACTGATGCACCGGAAAAGCCGCCTGCCTGTTGACGTTATACGCCCAGCTCCATGACTACCGTCTGTGCGAAACAGGAGCATGGAACAGCAAGTCAACCATCGTCATGGTGCGACCAATCGTAAGTTTTCATTAGGTCAGCTCGTACTCTCGAAGGACTATCGTGATGGTATTGAGAAGTGGACCGCAGGCCACTTACTACGACGGACTGGTCGATTTACATGCGACGTGGAAGTGCAATCTTTCGTATGAGTCCGCTATGTAAATCAGCTGCGTCTTTCCAACCAGTGACCGTTCCGTCCAGCCGAGTCATTCCAGTGGATATTCTCCTGGACACATTCGACCTACCCCAAAACGTTTCGGCTGCCGCTCCAAATCCGGAAGCACATCCCCCAAGCATCTGTACGCCCAGAAGATGGACAGATCGTTCTCGAAGACAAGGGGGTGTTAGATGGACAGCCACCAAACAATTGTATTAATTTACTGCACCCTTTTTCCAGTTGAACAGTAGCCAACCATTAGTGCTTCATTATTGTGGACTAATCATTTTATCGCATCACTCTGAGCGTCCATCTCCCAACGTTTTTCCACTCGACAAACGTTCCGCCAAGATTCGTTTACCTTTTCAGTTCGAGTTGCGTGATTGAATATACGATTAGCTGATCTGTTCAACAACTCAGGGATAACACTGACTTTATTCGTACCAGATGTGATGCGGATATTCCATAGTCTGTATATATTTGTTCCAAACGAGTATGGTTCCGAATATACAATAGCCGCTTTTGCACTGGATTCCCAAGCAGCGGAAAGTAGTGGTATTCGCTTAGCTGTGAGTTAATTGTTAATCGTTGTTTACACACGGCCCATCAACTTAACCACTCTTCATTTTGACCGCAGCATGTCAACCCCAAAGCCTTAAATACTAATCATTTATCACTATTGTTTAATAACCAGTTTGTCAAATCACGAGAAGTTTACAATCACACGAATCGTACTTAGTCGGTGCCGCTATCAATGTTTTGTTTTTACATCAAAAGGCGTTAGTTGCTGTCCGTCACTTTAATCCACAATTAGGTTGGATAACACCAGGATGCGCACACGTAGATAGGAACACGGGGCAGCGAAAAACCACGCCTGATCCTTTAATTGACAACCGAC
This sequence comes from Paragonimus skrjabini miyazakii, assembly GCA_014338405.1. Classification (NCBI taxonomy): domain Eukaryota; kingdom Metazoa; phylum Platyhelminthes; class Trematoda; order Plagiorchiida; family Troglotrematidae; genus Paragonimus; species Paragonimus skrjabini miyazakii. The sequence goes on from JTDE01001976.1 coordinate 86,611, forward strand.
CTTCGTATCACTAGAAAATGTGTTGGTCACCGGGCCACCCCTAATTCAGTTCGCAAACAACCATTAGAAATAAGTTCTCTAGGAAGCCGCTTCAATTGCTCTAATGGAAGCGCATAAACTACTGGAGAAGAGCTCCGAAGGCTCTTTTCGGCAAACCAATGACAACCATACTGCACAGTGAAACAAGCTATTCAACTATTTTTTGGAGAGCTTGAAGGTCCATTTGTAAGAAGTGAAGTCCAAAGTATACACGGTATGCTACGACAATCTGTGATAATGAAATGCCACGGCTTGAATAGATAGGTCAAACAGCCATAGCCCAAGTGACGTTTATTGGACATCATCGTCTGCGACTCCGACATTTCGTTTATTCATCGCTGAAGAACACCGTGCACAACACCTCAATATGCTATACTACCGCACGGATTTTGTATTCATATCCGAGGTCTTCGTATCGTTGTGGAAATCGCAAAGGCAATGCGGACAGCCAGAACGCTTCCAAAATAACGAAGACAAGCACACTGGTGTGATGATCTTACAAGCTTGGATACGTTTTACAAACGTCAGGCCACTGCTTGTTCCACAACGTATGTTTCATATAACGTATGTCAAATTAGGAGTAACAGTTATATGGCCAACGTACGGTGTGGGCTTCGAAGATGGAAACCCGGGTAACTGCTCGGCTCAAATTTCATCGAGTACCTTATTTAGTTTGATAAGTTTCATCGATAGTGCGACTTGCTATAGGAAATGACACGAAATTGACGATGGTGGTGTTTTCAAATGAAACTTAATGTTCCGAGCATTTAAATTTCTGCTTCCTCACGGAAACAGGTTGATGCCAGATGTCTCCCTAACAGAACAAGTACGGCGCATACGTGTTTTTTTCAGATTGTTGATTGGACGTTCAATACGACTTTTCAACACCCAATTTAATGCTCGATCAAATCGCTTGAGTGGAAATGCAGTAAATGTGGGACGACACAGCAACAGTGTCCTAAGGTCAGTCAAACGCACATTTTTGTGAGACGAACTGAGCGAGTAGCCTTCTACGTGATCAGATGTAGATACTCACCACGCTGAATGAACAAATGAGTAGGCGAGCCAGTTGTACGTCTTGCGGGCAAAACACGTCGTTGAAAGGTGAAGTTTCACAACCTACAGAAAAGCGGCTACACCCCCAACATAGTCATCTTGTTAGTTCAACTTCGTCATCGCAAATATAATGAATGGTTTCAACACTATCACCGATGGTAATCGCTTACGCAATCAGTCGCTAACTCTGGCCTATTACGTCGTGTACACAAATAACCACTTCAAATGTGTTGTTTCCAAAAAACCGGCGCGACAAGCTGTGGATAACTAGTAGATTCATTATCTTTTTGCAGTGCTCACTTATGCTGCACTTGCACTCAGTTACGTCCTGACACCAAGACGGTATCAACGAAAAAACGTCTTCTTCGTTATAGCAGACAATAACTTTAATCAACCAGCTTCCCGAACTGCTCACTCAACCCACTTGACATATGTGCCCGTGGATGACCGGAAAAGCCATCCGCACCTATGATATACACGGTTGGCCTACCGAAACGCAGAGCCCCACACAAAGGACAGACATTTAGTGCCTCACTGAACCGGCTTGGTGGCGGATAAACAAACGCAATTTCTCATCGAAGGAATCTCGAGGGTTACAAATTTTGACAAACAAAACTCTTTTTTTTTAAAGTTAGGTAGGATGCGTAACTCGACCATTAGGATAAAAATATGCGTTGGAACCAAACATTGGATACCCTGATAAAATCAAATCCTGAACCAATTGCCTCGAACAGCCAAAGTATACAAGAAAGCAAAACCTCTGATGGGGAGCGAGAATCGCTGAACTTGATATAACCCAATCAACTGGCTCTATCAGAAGCAAGACCAAATGCTTCAGGATCTTAAATGTTGATCAACAGTCATCACCTAACGAAACGTATCGCTGATAATCAACGGACAACTGAAGAAGATCCACAGCTGATTCGAATGAACCGATAAGCCTTAAAACGGATACATAAACTTATTTTCATCCCTTTAATAGCATGTGCTAAACGACACAAGAGAATTCAGATGCGTCTTTTATGGATACGGAAATAGTAATCAGCTGAGCCTACTGAACTTGATGTCAGGATTTCCCCGACCGGGTTTGCGGAACACCAATGTCATAAGGATCCTAGTACAATATTGAATGAAGATCAAATTCTATCAGCGGAAGTGATTATCTGTGGTAAGTATAGGAAGCATCTGAAGGGGGCTGAGACTGCATTATAAACTGGAAATATACCTCCGGAAGTAAAATAACCATGAAAGCAAGCTTGTCATTAACGAAATACCGAAAAAACAGTGGTAAACTACCTGATCCATTTGAAGGTTAACATCCATGGACGCTGCCATACTAACAATTGTAAAGTTGACATTGAAAAAGGTCGTTAAAACAAAAATGAAATGTTCAGAAATAGGTGATAAGACGTTTTTTTTCAAATATCACTCACTTCTTCAAAAACACTTTCGAGATAACCTCCGACCGAGAACACCATACAATTGCAATTTGACTCGGCATCTGTATCCCGCCTCTGCCACACGTAATTTCATTCACTGGATTCCAAGCCCAAACCCAAGTATAAACTCGAACAATTCAATGGCTCAATGGTTCGATAGGTTGTAAACGGGAGTAGGAAGCTGGAGCTTCTGAGGATTCCGTGTCATGATGCGCAGAATCTCAAGGCCTTCAACAACAAGCTGAAATGGGGAAAAGAAGTGCAATGTCCGAACTAGTGCAATAGATGTTGGTCAGCGCAAGCCTTGAAAATTGCTACAGAGCTGGCAGAGACAACCTGGCCTGGTGGAGCGTTCCAAGCCTTGCAAACGCGCAATGAGAAAAAGCTAGGACTACATGCAAGTCTGCTACGTTAGACCTCTAGTTTTAGGGGGTGGCCCATCAGTGTCACGTTACTCCCCTTGTTGAGCATCAGGTGGCAAGGATGTTTCGGGAGCTGCATAATCAAAAAGGTTAATACCAAGTCACCTCCAAGCCGACGGTACTCTAAGGAGTACATGTTCAAAGATTTAAGCCTTTCCTCATACGGTCTAGTTTTCAGGCCCCGGACTGACTTAGCTGTTCGTCGTTGTACCGTCTCCAGGAGTAACTTTTCCTGTTGGAGATGCGGTGACTAGATTACAGTTCCATTCTCCAGATGTGGTCGAACAAACGTGTTGTAAATAAGCTGAGAACAATTAGGGTTTAACTGGCCGAAGAGGCGTTTCAATAACGCCAGGATGTTGTTAACCTTTTTTCCATTTGTTTTAGTGTTCGCTGAGCTAGAGAGAGTGTGCGAAACACTGTATCCTAGGGCCTTCTCAATAAGAACAGTCTGAAACGGATATCCGTCGAGGTAATAAGTGGTTTTCATAGAGCCGCGAATGTGCATGACTTTGCACTTTGCATTAAAGTCGAATCGGTTCACTTGAGACCACTCGAGGTCTTTCTGTAGGATGATAGAATCATCGGTTTTGTTGGCGGCTCGCCAACTTTTGACTTCGTCCGCAAACAGTTGTAATGGAGAGGTAGTTGATAGTGGGAGATCGTTGATGAATACCGAAAATAGCACACTGCCAAAAATTGAACCCTGGGGTACTCCACTGAGGCTAGAGTTGCAGGTAGAGAAAACACCACTGGAGATTACCTCGCACCCCATAATGGGAAAGCTTGCCGATCAAAACAGAATGATCCACGTAGCGGACTGCCCAAGTAAAGTCGAGATATACGACGCCTATTCCAGTACCCTGATCAACTGCTTGCGTCCACTGGTCGGTGGCCATCAGTAGATTTGTGGTACACGAACGGCCCTTGCGAAATCCGTGCTGCGCATTGGAGAAGGACTCACGAGAGGTGACATGCTTATAAAGCGAGTCGTATACAAGCGTCTCTGAAACTTCGCCTAACATCCTTAAAAACGGACGTGATGCTCGCGAGTTTTCAACCGCTGGGCACTGTTTCTTGTGAGACGGATTGCCTAAACAATAAGCTAAGTGGGTCGGCAATCTGTTCCGCTGCTTCCCGCAAGGCCTTGGGTGGTATACCATCGAGGCCAGGAGAGCTGTCCCTAAGACACCTGAGTTTAGCCAACACCGCCGTGGGGGAAGTATCCACAGTGTGAATGCCATCGATTTCAGTGTCAAGACGAACCTGAGGAAATGAGGGCCATTGCGCAAAAACACTGCTGTAAAACTCAGTAAGGACATCAGCGGTCTCCGTATTAGAGCCAGTAAGGCCTGGTGGGTATAAGAGTTGTGGAACTCCGGCTTTTGCCTTGTGAGTTGATGCTACAGCTCGGAAGAAGCTATTTAGATCAGCGATAAAGCGTTCTGTAAGACGTTGTTAGTAATGAAGACGGTCGCGTCGAATCAGCGATGTACACCGGTTCCTTAGGGCAGCGTATATTTTTTGGTCAGCTTCCGATCCTGATAATCGATAGCGCGTCCATGCATACCGCTTCTTCAGAATGAGTTTAAGTGTACTAGAGCGTAGTTGATTCGGAGGCTAATTCCGTTTGGAGCGAGATAATGGTGTAGACTCACCTACGGCCGCAAAAAACGATGGCAGTAAGCTTCTCACAAAATCATCTACAGATTGGAATGGAGTATAGTTCGCACATGACTGCATTTCCAAGCAGCCACGAAGTTTCCCCACGTCAATTTTCCGGAAGTTTCTCTGATTGCTAGTAGTTGAACTGACCAAATTCGTGCTACAAATGAAGTTAAATAAGACGACTGCGTGACCATTTAGCCCGAGTGGTGCGGTGATTGTGAGGTTGTCTACCATCAACTCCTCGTTAGTGAATAAGTAACCCAGTCGTGACGGATTGTGGCCAGTACGCCACCGTGTCAAACCAGATATGTGCTCTGTAAAACCTAATGCGCCGACTGCGTGGAAAAATCGTGCAAATATAGAATTTCCAGTGCCTGTGTACGAGCAGGCCGGAAAGTCGATTTCGGGTACGTTGAAATCGCCCAGTAAGAAGACGCGGGAAAATCTTAGTGGGTAAAACTTCCAATCCAGATAATGAGAGTTGGTCTTTAGAATTACCCAAAGATGGAGGACGATGGAGGATCAGCGTTCTGAAGCCCTTAAGCGAATCGAGCACCAGACCGTTTCTTGAATCACGGCAAGTACTGGAGTGTTGAAAAGGAAGGCTTGAAGAGAAGTGTGGATATAGAGGGCCGATCTCTCTCGTCTACTTTCATTTCTGTCCGCACGGAAGATAAACATATCCACTAAAGCGATCTCAGGATCTAGGTAGGAAGTGCTCAGCCACGACTCTGTTACGACAACTATCCGGGGCTTTTTGGTAGAACAAAGTTGGCGAAGCTCTGGTAAGTTATTTACTGAGCTAATCGCATTTGTATACATGCACCTTACAGAGTTAATAATGAATGACTGAACGTTCTTCGGCGATTTTGAATGGTGGGATTCATTCAAAACGCAACGCTGACGGAGGACACCGGCTCCATAGGAGGCGGCCGTAGTTAGATTTTTGAGGTCATTAAATCCTCAATAGAAACCACCAGGCGACTAGCACGCGTGCGGCCACTGGCCTTTAATAAATCTCGTTCCTCTTTAGAATGATCGGGGTGAAACGAAATCCCGCCAGGGATAAAACGACGCCGGTGGCGGAACCGCTCCAGTATATGCGATGCCATCTCATGTGAGATGATAGCAATTTTGAAGAGTCGTGGTCGGGATTCGTCCGACTCCAGCTTGGGCCGCAGGATTCGATGAATACGTTGAACCTGGACGTTGGTAAGTTCAAAGGAGTTGACAGGAATCGCCACTGACTCTTGTCATGTTCCAGGTTGGTGGTGGAATCAGGGACACCCTTACTAATAACATTGCGAGATCGATCAGTGTTTGGAAGTACCTTCCGAGCGAGTTTTCGCCTCTGGCGTTCAGCCCATGGTATATCAGGGTATACACTGGCCCCGGAGTCATCGAGCAGCTTATGTGTCGCGAGAAGAACGTCTTTCGTCAAATTAGATGACGGGAGCACGACCCTTGCTAGCCGAGGTTTGTCAGCATTTGGCGAACCTAATTTCCTCGCCAACCTCGTGATAGAATTTGGGGCGCCGGAATTCATGCCCATCATAGTGCAGAGATCAACCCAGAGCCCACGATCTTTCTCGCCTTGCAGCTTTAGTTAGCTGGCGGCACATTCAGGAAGATTTTGAACAATAACAGAATCTTCCCGAGCAGACTAGCTCAACCGTTTGGGGGCGACTTTGTTGGTGCCCCTGGAGAACTTCGCCGGAATTACTCCGTTATTAACGTAGCTCTCCCGAGCAGTAACTTCGGGCTTCTTGGATGGTACCGAGCGAAGAACCTTGGAATTCGGTCGCCTTTGCTTATACGCTGTTGCCGGGTTGATAGTAGTAATGGGCGTGCGCGTTTTTAGAGCAACTGGGCTAACCATCTTTGACGGCGCTCCTGAGGCAGCTGACGCAGAGGCTGCAGTGCCCGTACCACTTGCACTACGCACCTAACTGGCTACAGTCCGTGGCTCAGGAGATGTCACATCCACTGATAAGGTGCCTGTTTCAGAGCTAGCGACCTGTCCAGCGGTTCTACAGCAGAGGCAAACAAGGTGGATACAGTCTAGCTGTGTCGTTGTTAACATTTTGTAAACCTCGTTCGATAGGCCTAGACACGAGGTGTGAAACCATGCGTCGCAGAGCAAACACCGCATGGCGTGGTCTATCGCACGGACAATCTTTACACAAGATCCACAGCTGGATCTTTTCACCATCTCCGGGGCGACTACGCAAAAAAGAATAGGTTAATTCGAAATTCTCGAAGTCTTTAGGTCACGGACGTAGTCAAATATCAATAAAACAACGCGGAGAGAAATTCGAACGCACAGTATTCAAACTTCGCGCCAAAAACGGGATGGAGACGTCTAACATTCAACCGTTGATAGAGTTTGATCCAAAATTAAACCCGAGGTTCTAGTTACAACGGTCTCCATGAAGTTACCATGAAGTTACCAATCTACGGAGCAGGCAGGAGGCCAGATCGTCGGAGCTGAAATGCATGCTGACAAATGTATGCAGCCTGCTTAATAAGAGAGACGAGCTGCAAACAGCGATTCACTCCGTAGATATTTGCTTGCTCATGGAAACATGGCCCGAAGAAGAAATAGATTTTGGGGATTGGGCGCGTGGGTTCCAGTGGTATCGCAGTGATCGAGGGACTGCCGTTGGTAGCGATTGCCTCATATTGATCAAAAGTTCTATAACCCGTGAACTGCAACTGCAGATGCGTGAGTATTCAAACCGCCGTCAGCCTTCTCTATGTCAATCCCCCGTTAATAGTCTTCGGGGTTTATCGAAGTCCGGGTGCGCAACCAGAGGAAGACGAAGCATTGCTGAAATCATTCTAGTCTGTGCCAATCAGGCGATCGCATGCTAGTTTTGGGGGATATGAATGCTCCTAAAATCAACTGGCGATTGGGACCTGTCAATGGTAGAGGATTTGCTCACAAAGTGCTTAACCTAGTGGACAATTTCACACTAACACAGCATGCTAGAGTGGCCACGAGATCCCGACCTGGTCAGGTAGCCTCAATGCTCGACTTAATCATGACTCACCATAGCACTGACATCACTAACGTGTTGACTGCGGCACTACTCGAGAAGAGCGATCACATGAGGATTCATTTCTCGTTCCAGTGTTCTCTATTGGTAGAACAGGCACACTAATTACAACTTTTTTTACCGAATCGACCACAACAAACTGATACTGGAAGCTGATAGAATGATCTGGAACCCAACGGTCTCTGTAGGGGACGTCGATGGTTTGTGGGCAAACCACGCTGACAACCTCCGGGCCCTCACAGATAGGAATGTCCCTCAAAAACAAGTCGCAGGAAGGGGTCGGAAGTCGTGGTTTTGAACCAGGGTCAAGAGAGTTTCCCAACGCAAGTTGTTAGCCTGGAAGGCATACATTCAGCTAAAAGGATTTAAAAGCTTCATAATATACAAAAAAGCCCGAAACGAAGCAATTAAAGTAGCAAGGAATGCCCGTCTCATCTATGACCTTAAATTAGCACGCAACATTATAAAACCCAAGAGATTTTACGGTTATGCACAATCCAGGTCCTCTCTAAGAAAGGAAATTGGGACTACACTTTCCTATAAAGGAGGGACTAAAACGACTGACAAGGACATAGCGGACGCATTCGTGGCACAGTTCCAAAGTGTTTATCGCTCAGACAATGGAGCACCTGAGCCCCACTCTACCACTGTGGGCGTCGTCATGGTGGATCAGGATATTGCGCCCCACGAAGGTGAGCGGGCATTATTCCAACTAAACAGTACAAAGTCCGCAGGATCGACCATATCCACCCGGATATCCTGAAAACTCTTTCCAACTTGCTGGCGTTGCCTTTCACCCAACTGCTCAATCTCACATTAGAAACCGGGGTAATTGTGGGGGACTAGAAACGAGCCACCATAATTCTCATCTTCAAAGATGGTAACCGGTCAAAGGTCGGAAATTACAGACCAGCAAGCCTGACTAGTATCGTCAGCAAAATCTTTGAACGCCTATTACGTGAAAGGATCTGTCGATTTTTCTGCGAGCAGAAATTTTTTAAAGCGCCCCAACATGGTTTTCCTATGGGAGTTCTTGTTTCACCGATCTGCTGTTGTTCCTAGACACTGTCACAGAGAAGCTCGATAGAGGGGAAGTGGCCGAGGTGTGCTACCTAGATTTCCAGAAAGCGGTCGATTCTATCGATCACAGGCTTTTGGGCCGGAAGCTACGAGAAGCTGGAATTTTCCCTAGAATCTGTAGTTGGATACAGACGTTTCTAGTTGGAAGATCGTGTAGGGTGAGAGTAAGAGCAGTACTGTCAGACAAGGGTGCTTCGTTAAGTGGAGTGCCTCGAGGGTCAATACTCGCACCGCTGCTCTTCCTGGTATACATAAATGACTTGACCGACAACCCTGTCATTCCATGTTACCTATATGCAGACAACATAAAGCTGGTGGGAAATGCGTCGGACTCGGGCGCCCTCTAGTAGGACATTCTGGAGATCTGTGAATGGACATTGAGGTGGGATTTACCACCGAATGTTCTCAAAAGTCATATCCTCGCTTTTGCTTCTCAGTCGACCCCCAGGTATATAAAAGATGTACATGGACGGAAAGTCGAACTCGCAACTATACTGCAAACGAGAGACTTAGATATCCAGGCCACTAGGACGTTTGCCCCAACTGCTCGGCGTGGTGCAGCCGCGACAAAAGCACGGCGAGCGTTATACCGACTAAAATCTGCGATCACCAACCCATGTCCAGCAGTGTTCATTCCACCGTACTCGGCCTTAGATCGCCCCTACTCGGAATATTGTGCCCAAGCTTGGTTACCGTATCTAAAAAAGAACATAGCTCTACTACAAAAAGTACAGAAGCTCGCCAAGCGTACAGTATGGTGTATGAGGGGTCTAAGCAACAAAGACCGACTAAACTCGTTGAACTTACTCTCGCTCGAAAGCCGGAGAGTAAGAGGTGACCTTATTGAAGTGTACAAAATTACCCGTCACACCGGCACAAGTCCCCTGGAATCTTTGTTCACGATACATCAGGACAGAGATTTAAGAGGTCATAGATTCATGGTCAAGAAAACAGGATCACGATTGGCTGTTCGATTCACACTGTTTCACTAAACGGGTAGTCAACTCGTGGAACACATTACCTACAAAGATCGTGGAGGCCTCCAGCGTAGATATATTTAAAACAGAGCTAGACAAATGTTGGAGCAACCTTTTTCCTATGTTTTACTAATCGAAAACGACTTGATCTTGCTGTTCAGGGCAGCCATGATTTGTCATCTCTTCCTTTTATCCCTACCCTTAGACCACTACGAAACGCATCCGCATCGACAGAAAACGCAGCCTTGTCAATCTCCAGGTTATAACAGTCAAGCTTCAGGGCGTCAAAAGGCACAGGCCTTCATCAATTCCTGGATTTGAAATTTTAAAATTACATCCCAGTTTACATAACTTTCCAGTATCACGTTATTTGAATTTATCACAGCCTCCTTCACATTCACACATTTCCCTGCAGCGCACTCGATTTACATGGCTCTTATTGTCTGTCCACGGATGCAGCAAAGATATTCAGTATCGTCTCAGGTAATCAGCTTTCGGTATAACCAGGTCAGCCGTAGCATATCTCAGGACAGGGAAGGATAGTGTGGTGACATGGAGATAACCCCGGTCTGCCTGCTGTACGATGAGGAACATCCGTCCCGAAATGTTGGCTCACAATGTGCATAAGATCTTAAGGATCTTTATCTACCGTCTGCGTGATGCATGCAATCGCGTTTGTTTGTTTGCATGGTTGCCGGCTTATGCGCGCCAATCGCTCCATATACACTCTCCTGGCTTGATCGTGCACTCGAAGGTCGGATCATTAGCCTCTCTAGCTACTTCTGCGCATCGGTGTTGTTTGGCGCTGATCGAGAACAATTGTAATTATCATATAATATATTTTCGGTCTCCACAATTATGGGTATTTTTCTTTAGCGTCTGGTATTTTTGCGTATAACTGAGAAAGCGTTAGTTTAATGCACATACGCACTAAAATAACAATCACATTTCAGAGAAACACGAAACATGAAAAAGCAACAAGAAGAAAGAAGTTAAAATAGCCTAAAACAATCAGTCGTCAAGTTAGGTAAACATTTCCAGATATGGTAAGACGGGAAGATACTTAAACATAAACTCGGGTTCGGGTTTTCTCCATGCCACAACTGAGAACACTGACTCTCAGAACCGATCTGATTTTTCCTCAAAAAAATGCAATATTTTGTAGCTGATGAAACTGTGGACAGTCTATTTCAAAGAGTTCACCACTCTACGGAGGAAACAAGTCTTTCTCAGTAATGCCCATTAAACAAACGGCACAATTTGCCTACCATCTAACAACCGCATTAGGTGACTAATTACAACTCCTGAAATTCTAGCTGTTGGTATGTGAAATTCAAGCGGTTCACCTCAGAGCCTCCTGCCTTGCAGAATGAAGAGTACAAGTCTTCTGAAGTTATCCTTATCAGGTACACTTCATAGTCCTTATACTCACGTCAATGTGAAGCTTTGCAAAGTCTACATTATTTCTAGGTGCCATCGCTCCCCCGGCACACACTATTCATACCTGGTGCGTTCGTAGTACATATAAACTACTTGTCTATTGTTTGAATGAATACACACTCCGTTCTCGAGTGCTTCGGTTTTTGCTTGCACGTGGCCGTTATTACCGGAAGCTAACTGTGGCAACAATCGATTTTGGTGAGTTGGAGGAACGGAATTCTCTGGAATTTCTCTGTTAATCGAGAGGAATGTCCTTTAAACATATTGCGAACTTAGTGTGATGGAATTTATCGTAGACAGCTACCGTAGATTGTTTTGTAACTGTCGATTCTCTTCTTGCTTCCACAATACCTATTAAGTATTCCAAATCATGTCGCTCGCAGATTACAAAACGTAACCACACCTGCTTGTTGGCTACAGATAATACAGGCATGTAATATGAAATCTGATGATTTTTGTCAAGGTTTATTGGGTCATTTTTGAAATTGTCCTGTCTGGCTTGTTTATTGCTCATCATTACCATCTTTCTCAAATATACCGTACAAAGTATTTTCATTTTCGCTCCAGTTACTATTGCCACTTCCGGTAATTTTATTCAGACTGGGCCCTGTAAAATTTTAAGTACCAAAGGTAGATAGTTTTCCTTCGTATTTTTTCTTGAACAACTCTTAATTCTCTATCCATGAACAGTCGTTTTATGCCGATCAACCAATGACTTTGGGTGAGCTCACTTCCATCTACTCAACCCCATTACTGACCAACAAGATGCATATTTTTAGATCTTTCATCTTCTTATATAGTCCTTGCATTATTCTGGTCACTGAAGCTTGGAGTACCCCTGAGGCTTCAAACACACAACTAAATGTTATAGGTTATCATATGTTCCGTAAGATTCGCGGTACAGGACGTGGCGGTGGATGTTTAGTTTACTTAAGGGAGCAGTATTCTGCAACCATACTCGATGAGCCGTGTCCTGATAGAATTGATGACTCATTGTGGCTATCAGTGTCAACTGAATCCTGTGAACTACTCTTAGGATGCGTCTATAGACCAGCTCACGCCACTCATGACGACATAACCAACCTTATTAATGGACTAAATTATGCTCCAACATCGCCCACACAGTACAAAATAATTGATGGAGATTTCAATATGCCCAATATTTCTGAGACCTCTCTCCCAACCCCTACAAATCAAGCAGAGTTTCTCGCATGTGTCCAAGTAAATGGTTGGTGCCAACATGCTTTAGCACATGCCCAAGTAAACCACACTTTAAATCCCATTTCTACAACAGGTATCTTTTCTGCTGAAGTATCCGTCCTTGAACGATTTCCAGGAAATGATCACAACGTGGCCAACTTCATGTTTGATCTAAAAGCTGTAAAAATGTCGAACATAATATGTTATCGCCAAACAAAATTAATCGACTGGAAGATGTTCACCACTCTGTTGCTTGCTGTTCCTTGCTGTGGAACACATTCTTGCTGACATCTGACCCTAGTATTGCAACCGCAGTATTCAATGAACACTTCAGGTTTTTATAAATACCTTAGCCACAGGAAGATCAAAACGCCGTAATGTGTGTGGTAAAGGTAGGATCCTCATTCCGAAAGAGCAATGTAAGCTCAAAAGTCTGAAATCACGGTACCGAAAAACACACGATTTCTCCCTTATTATTTAAATGCATAAAATGTTTGATACTATAGAAAGTAGAACTAAAATGCTCCACTTAAATGAGGAAAAACGTGCGCTGAACAGCAAGGAGAAGAGCTCTGAGTTGATGCAGTTATTGAAACGCAGAAACTGTACAAGAGACCCTATCATCTCAATAGTTACACCACAGAACAAAATCACCGTAGATGTTCCTTTAACAATCTGCGAGGCCTTCAATTTATACTTCGCTGCTTCCTTCAACATTGAAGAAAATACATTGCTTCCATCTCCCCCTGTAAAAACAAACACGTTCCTAAGCCACGTTACTGTTGATGCAGTAAAAATACGCTCTCAGTTAGCTTCTATCAAACCTTCTTATCATCCTGGTCCAGAGGGTATACACCCTGTTGCTCTCAAACACGTGGGGAATGACACTCCTCTCCTTTTCCTTAATATTCATACACTTTTTCTATCATTAGGCTTCTTCCTTCTCTAATGAAAAATTCTATAATTCAGCCTCGTTATAACAGTGGCTCGCGACAAGACATCAACAATTATCGTCCCATTAACCATACTTCAACTTGTTCTAGAGTGTTGGAAAAGATAGTAAAATGTCGCATGGTTGAATTCTTGTCATCACAAAACCTTATAAACCACTCCCAACATGGGTTCCCCAGCAAACGTTCGTGCATGACGTTACAGCTGAAACTCTTTAATCATGTTACAAAATCTGCTGATTCAGGAAATGCAATTATTATTATACTTTTGTATATGCAAAACGCTTTTGATCGTATGCCTCATAAGCGCCTTCCAGTCAAAATATCATCTCTCGATATACGTTACCCACTGCTCAGCCAGTTTGCCTCATACCTTGTAGACCGCACACAAACAGTAAAACTAGGAGATAACAGCTGAACACCCAGACCAGCCACCAGTGAAGTGATTCAAGGAAGCGTCCTGGGACCGTTACTCTCTCTTATGTATCAAGCATGGCAAACTATTCCTGTTCGCTGGCGACATCAAACTTGCCTACACCTTTCCCTTGGCGATTTTAATTCTTCTTTGGGAAATATACGGGAGGACATCATGTCACTAGAGTCTTGGTGTCAAACTTGGCTGATGAAGTGCTCAGCCAATAAATCCACCATCGTCGCACGCGGTTGTCATATACCAGAGGACTTATAAAGCTGGATGGTCATGGTATTTTACCTGCCAACTCACTCCGCGACCTGGGTATACGTTACTCAAACTCATTCAATTTCGCTGAACATATATATTTCCTAGTAGCTGAAACTAGACGAACGAGTGGATACATTAAACACTGATTCTCCCTTCCTGCAGTTCGACTACACCTTCATAAGCTGTGCGTACGACCCCAACTTGAGTATTGCACGTTCATATATAGTCACTTGCGCAAGTCTGATAGGCTGGCTCTGGAAAGTTTCCAACGTACATTCACGAAAGGTTAAGTGGGTTATCCGTTATCTCTAAACTACAGAGAACGTTGCTAGACGCTTGAACTAGATCCTCTTTGGCTACGGCGTCTCAAGGTGAACATTGCACTCATGCATAATCTAGTTTATGGCAATAAATTCACTGTCAAACTCGCGATTCGCCTTCAGCATAGCTCGAAATACAACATCAGGAACAAAGAGTCCACTTTGACAGCTCTTAAATCCCATAAAAATCTACGTTCAAAGGTTTCCTAGTGAAATATACCTACATTCGAAACAAACTCCCACATGCAATTATAGCCAGTAAGAATATACATAAATGCAAACGAAGCTTAGAAACTTTCCTGACATTAAGGAACGTCATGTCAATTTTCAAACTCTGCCCGCCTGAGGACGATATCTTTGAAAACGGACCCAGTAACATCTAGACGTCTGATCTAATCTGATAACATCTAAGGGGAAACCTATATCACATGATACAGCGCCGCATACGCTTCGAACTGATCAAAGCTATCAACTTCACCATTCGAGACATCTCTCAATTTCGAGACTCATTATTTCTCCAACAGGATGGATCATGTACACAGTTATGTCCAAAACTTGCAGCTGGGCAACAAAACTATAGTGAACATATGGTACCATCATACACCCCCCGTTTGTAGTAACCAAACCATCCTGGTATACTCTTACTCCATACTTAATGATTACCAGTTGTGTATAGTTATCGACTACTATGCAATAACTGTGAACGTTAAAACTGTTTGAAATATATATATAACATTTTGAAAAAGAAAAAAATATATATATTTTGAAAAATATATATGTATATATATATGTATATATGATTACATACAAATATGTTCATCTTCCTATCCCAACAGACCATCTGACAATTTTCCCGTGTTGCTAAACATCTTTTCCATTCTACATAACGGCCGTATATAGTAAATCGACATCTGAATTCGGCTGTCATCTTATACTGGGAAAAGCTGTAAATCGAAGTTTTTCGCGTTATACGATAGCATTTGTTTGTTACAGATAAATATTTTATTCACTAAAACAAAATTATAAATTTCATATAAAAGGTTTGGCCAGAAAAAAACACATTCCATTATTCGCCATACTTCGCATGATCATTTTACGTTCTCTGTTTATCACGTAATTTTGCTTTTCATTCTCGATTCCACGATAAATTCTAACGCGAGACAACATTCAGTAACATCCGGACAATTGAAATCCCGTACCGGTTGGATAATTTGCGAGGTCTGTGAAATTCCGTCGATTTTGAGGGAATAACGAAGTACAGTCCAAAAGATCGTCCATTTCTCCGCAAAAATTGGGACCCTCCCATCTTCCTCCATCCTCACAAAAGTTTCTACATATTTTTCCGAAACCGTCTCCATCAAATGATGGCGAAATTCCTCGACTGTTCATTTTGTCCGCCCTGAGAAATCTTTCTCTGGCATGACCTTGAAAATTAGGACAACGTTAACCTTGTGAAGCGAGGATTGATGTAACTACTTAGCATTTTTTATCGAACATTGAAAATTGTGAGATTTATCATTTTAGATGCAAGTGAGCCAAATGCTTCTTCATAAACTAGAATTTTCATTTATTATTTTGTCCGTTTTATTACTTTATTTTTATAATTGGTGCATTGTACAACTAACAATTATGTGTACGGTATGCGTTTCACGCTACAATGTTTATACTGATCACCATTATCTGAGCGTGTTTTTCACAGATGCGTTGAGAAATATACCATTATTATTATTATTTATTATTATTATTATTATGCCTAACTGGTGATTACGTTGTAGGGGCACATTCTTAGTTCAAGTTCCGATGATTTCTCATGCTTGAGATGAAAGACTTAAATTTCTCTTGTACTTGTTTAATCAGTACAATATTACCTCCGGCTTTTACGAGCGCTCTCTCACAAGCCGTCTTGAAGAGAAATTATCTTCTGTGAGTTGGATGATAAAAAAGCATTTGTCAAATCGCCAGATTACGTGTGAGGCAATGCGAACTTCAATCAGTAGCGAACGATTCAGTACCAGATAATGGGATTCAGTTTACACTCTAACCAATGCCCGTTCAAACATTGATTTGTCTGGCGTTGTCGTGTTAATCAGCTTGCTGTGTAGCGTTGAGTGACGGTTTATCATGGTGATCCGCATAAATGTATGTAACAAAACCAGTGTGGTTATTAAAATGTGCTCCCGCCTAACAGCCGCATGAACGGATGGGTAAATCTAAGGTATTAGTAACACTGATGCTGGTGCTGCCGACACAGCAGGAGTAGCTCACCGTTTCGGGCGTTGATTATTAGTCGCTGTATCGGACGTGTTCACTCGAGCACACGATCAAGTGTCGATCAACGAAACAGCTGTTTTATGGTCAAACTTATCTCTTGAAACGATTAGTGAATGAACACTTATATAGGGACTTGCTGCACTTGGTGGTGAAGCACAACTTAGAGGTTATCCTCTTAAGGCGCACACGAAAATTATAACGCCGTAACTAAGAAATACGTTGGAAGGAATTACTGGAAGTGTAGTGATGGGTGTAACAGGATAAAACGGGTGATCAAGCAATTATTCAATAGTTGTGGGCGAAATCCTTTGAGCTGAGATAAATTCTGTCTAACAGGCTACTTTTCTCACATACAGGTGAGTTTCTATACATTTTTTCACAGAACTAAGAAGCAACGTAGTTTATTGGACCCCATTCCCGCACCAGTGTACTTCACCTTCGTCTGTGACCTACTGTCCCGGTCGGCCTCCGCTGTAATGCTGTTTGCAGATGACACTAAAATCTAGGATACTGTCCGCAGTGGCCCCGAAACTGGTGCTCTTCAGCCGCTGCTGATGCCCAGCACCGACGTCCCAAACAAAAGGTGTTTGCAACTTAACTGCAAAGTTATGTATAATAATGGGAGATAATTTTTCATGTGTACACTTGATCGAGTACCGCTCCAAGTTACGGACAGTTTAATCGGCCTCGGTGTAGTTGTTTTGCAAACCTACTTCAAATCGCCTATCACCGAAATGAACGCCAAAAATTCAGGGCACACTTGCACTCCTCAAGCATTCATTCGCTGTAGTCGAGGGGCCTGTTTCGGAAAATTTTAAAGTAGTTTCATCCACCTTTAACTCGACCTACGGACGCTATTCCGGCCTCTTCACTTTTAGAAAGACAAATTTATTCTTGAAACTATTTGGAAGAGGGTTATTAGTTTCGTTTTTGGGACATGGATAGGAAAGCCTAACTGGAACGAATACGTGAATCAAATGTCCCCTCTCAAAACCATAGGCAAAGAAGTAACATTATGTATTCTTTCATGATTCTGAAGACTAAGAGCTCGCCCGAAACCTCTATGCATCCTTACGGAAACCAGCTCAATTAGGAGTCACTTCAAATATCTGGACAAGGAATGCAACAGGCTTGGGGTTGGGCACATCTTGGTACGTGCCTACGTAGCCTGGCATATAGTGAGTGTTACCACAATGGGTACCTTCCAGGGTTGCTTGAAACTTTATTCAATTTCTTAGTCTGAAGCTTGCTTTACTTAACCATGGTACATCACTGCCGCCTGCCCGCCAGATTGCTCACGCGTGGTGTAAATCCCGCACCTTTACCGACTGGTCAGACTACGTTTGGTCCTTCTGCCGCGT
>JTDE01001977.1:0-28932 GCA_014338405.1 Paragonimus skrjabini miyazakii
TTGAAACTGTGGGAAAGTGTGAAATTCACGACTTTCGAAAACAGCCCCGAATGTTTCAATGTAAACCATGCCCTAAAAATAAATGTGCGATCAGTTAGTAATATGATAAACAATTTCTGCATTCTTCTCTGTATTAATACACGAATTATTTCTGCAAACCAACATCAGCCATACAGAGATTCAAAAATAACCCACGCTTTCCTAGAAGATATATGCAAAGTCATCAAAGAGGGGCTTATAGTACACATGGACCAGTTTGCACTTCTAGTATAAAAAAGAACGGTGTGTAGAGCGCTTTTCAAGAGAAACAAATGTTGAAAGGAATACGAAAAAACGAAAGCCATCGTATCTGGCTAAACTACAAAGCTTGTAGAATTGCAGCCCGCAAAACTCAGCGCCAGGCAAGTTACCGCTTCGAAGCAGGCCTGGCGCGCAAGACGAAGACAACTCTGAAGCATTTTTACTCGTACCTTCAATCCAAGGGAGCCCGCAGGCAAGAAGTAGGAGCTCTGTTGACAAAAGAGGGTAAACTAGCCGCTGATGAAACACAGAAAGCCAACCTCCTTTGTGAATGTTTCCAATCGGAGACCAAACTGTCAAAGCGTTTAAACATGGTCGCTTGCAGACTAGGATCGGTGATACCAGGGGTGACAACTAGAGCACCCTGCATTCATTCCTACACCGCTGTCTATTCAGGGACTGTGGGTTTGAAGCAGTTCTCTTCTCATTAACTACACACCACCTCACTCCTGGGTCCCAGGCTGTCTCCGGTGTGACAGAGAGGTCAAACCAACTTGACCAAAAAAATTCATTCAATCACGAAAACGCTACACAAGACATCAAAAGATAAAACCCCAATTAGGTGCCGTTGTGAAAACAATAAGGAGGTGCGGGGAAAATTGGTTATTATTGGTTATGATTGGTGGGTCTTGGTTTGTGCCAGAGATAGAATCAGACCTATGTAGGTCCGCTTATAACAATGTGAGTTGCAGGTGACCAGGTCTTTTTTACACGTTTTTGTTACGGGGTAACGGGTTGACAGAGTTACTTCCTGTTTAGAAAAGGCCTCCCCAGTTGGGAGAATGCCTGAACAGTTAGGGGAAAATTAGGACCAAATAGTCTGTGGCAGCCTGCCTACGGAAATGTGCTATTCTGGTTATCTTAATCGAGAAGAAATGAAGTTGGAGTTGTAATTAGAGGGTTCGCCGATGATCCTTCCATTGAGTATACCACTACCTGTTGGTCTTGTCTATCTTGGTTGAGGTCCCTTATAGTGTGAAGAAAGCTTACACCGAACATCATGTATTTAGACTGTCATGAGGATTTGCGATAATCTCCCTTTCATTCTCCCCTCCCTCATTCCTCTTGCTCACATAGATTACTCGATAATCAAAACGGGCTTTCCAATCGAAAAGCGGAACTTGAAATATCCGTGAATTCCTCTTCAAGTGAGACAGTCGCAACTCTGGGTGCTGTTCTCTGGCACTCAGGTGCAAACATTCTGCACGCTAGATCGGAAACAGCCATTTTGTTCTGTGCAAATTGAACATGAACTAGGTCGTTTTCATTCATCATCCGAACGTGACCTCGGGGTGTTAGTGTCTGATACCCTCAAAACGCAGGCGCACACAACACAAGCTTGTGTTAAAGCTGAGAGAGTGCTTGGAGCTATCCTTCGATCCTTTGCTAAAGTGTCCAAGGAGGCCTTTTGCTTACTCTTCTCATCTCATGTTCGTCCGAGACTAGAATACGGCCACGCCGCAGTGTTTCCCTGTACACAAAGTGAGGTATCTCAACTTGAAAGAGTACAGAGGGCAGCCACACGCATGGTTGTCGGGATGAGGGGCCTCTCCTATAACCGGCGGTTGGAGCATCTAAACACGTACCCTCAGGGTTACCGGCGGCTCCGCGGCGACCTGATTGTGATACGCCGCATTTTGCGAGGCGACATGGGTGAAGAGCTCAGAGCAGACTTCCCCCCTCGAAATGAGTACAGATTCCGGGGTCATCCGCTCACGATTCTCAAACAACGATCGGGACGACTTCATGCCGTATTTCGACTGTCACGGCGGGCCGTCAATAGTTGGAATGCGCTACCAGCGCAGGTGGTTCTAGCACCCAATGATGTGGGCTTCGAGAGGCTCCTAGATGAGCATATGATGGCGCGCCGGAAGAAAGAGGATAGTTAACCCTGTTTGCTCCGGCGTCGAGACGCTCAGAGAAGAGGCTAACACAGTCAGCGACTCCTGCCTTCTATCAATGAACAATGAACAATGAACAATGAATAAAACAAACACGCACGCCTCCGTAACACACATTTCAATGATTGTCATATCTGCACCAGATACCGAAGTAAAAGAGCGAAATACGTGGTAAAAATCCCCCCACGATAACCGAAAAATCATTGTCTACGACTAGCATTCGTGTTGATGAGTGTGTGCGATAACTCGTGATTTCACATTCCCGCGCTGAATTCGGACGGCATGTCAGCTGGCACGTTGTTTGGTGCTCGAGTTGCGGCGGGAGTTCTCAGCAAAAGGGTGGTCTTGGCATCTATTTCAGTTTGTTTCGTGGAGTTTTTAATTCCCTATTGATATTTTTCAGAGGGAAAGATGTGGTTTACGCTCACCAATCTCTTTATCTTCCAGCAACCATCATTTTCAAACTATACGAGCATTCCATTTAAGCAAAAGTACGTTATATTTTGCCATTATTCATAAGCGCAAAAGGTTTATTTGAGGTCATCCCTTTCAAGTTATCTGATATCGGAGAGGGCATCCGGGAGGTGGTTATCAAAGAGTGGTAGGTCGCACCGGTTTTCTGTTTCGTCAATTTGTGCCAGTGTTGTACATTCGTTTGACCGGTAGAATGGTTTTTGAATGGATACCTGTTTACGTCCCAATTCTCGCGGGTCGTTACTGGATGGTTTTTGTACTATATAGTATAGTATATACTTTAACTGAAGACATGGATCTTGCTTATGGTCACATGATCGCGGTACAGAGCGTAGTGAAATACATGAAGTACATTAGGTCAATACTACGACTGCGGGCACAAAACGATTTTGTACGAAGTGTAATAACATAACTTCTCAAGTTAGGCATTGCAATTTATTGTTATTTGACATGGTTCAGTCTTACGTTCTGTTTATTCATAGCATACGAAGTTCTCTTCAATAATCTTGCATACGTTTCGCATTATAACGCGAACTATAGTTCGTGATCTGTTATGAGTCGTTGAAAAGAGGGCAACAAGTAGTAATTTGTTTGTAGCCATCTTGAGCAATCCGTGTTTTCACCGAGTAAACGCAACGAATTCTCAGCAAAGCCCATTGTGGACTATGTAACTCAGTTCTACGACAAATCGCAACATTCGCTGCAGAATACGGATGTATTGCGAAAAACATAAAAATAAGGGCGCGTCTCTGATTGACTTTTCTGAAACGAAATCATCGGAAACAGCCCGATGAAATGGAACTCGTTTAGGATTGTAAAATCACTTCATGAATTCCTTATGCGACGAAAGTACATCTCAACATGATCATTCACAGCTCTCACTCGACTCTCGTGGTCCACACACAGTCATCTCGATCCAGTCGTCCTGTAACTGTTGTCATGCTCCTAGTTATGTTGCACTATGCGACCATGTTCTGCTGTCCAGTACCAAATAAAGCTGGCGGTTCCGCACGGAAATTGGCTTTAAGACCGCCGAGGCTTTTCAGAGTTACCGCTTTCCGACGTGTTAACTTCAATGTTTAGAGCTCGCACGTGCGACTGGCCTGGTTTCCCTTGAGTTTGTTTCGTGTTCTCCATAAAACTACGACTAGAGCATGCTGATCAAGGCGCGTATATGGGTCCGAAGGCATACATTCTTACAACTGAGTCTATCAAACGGGTAAATGATAAAACAGTCCAACTTACGACAGGTGTCCTACAGCCCCCTGTTGAAATTCCCGATCTCTATCCACTTAAACCGCAGACTCCTTGGCGAGTACGACTTGTGCAGAAATTCGTTCAGGATAAACAATCACTAAAGTAAACTACCCTCTGATATTTTTAGCTGCTCTTCCAGGGGGCGTTACGAAGTACTATAACATCCCAATTTACTAAAGTCTGTTAGGTCCGTGCGTTGACTGTATTCACCTTGTTTTCTGAAATCCCAAACATCGGTGTGCATCTTGTTTTCTATCATTGTCTTTCAGGTAAACAGAAGCTAGCTGTATACTGTAGACCGGCTGGTTGAATTTAGATGTATTGGGCATCCGACTTCGAGCCTGTTTATAAGTCCTCGACATAGCCTGACGTGTTATCCCAACTTGTAACTCAGCTGTTTGTTAGCAGGGCATTAGCACCAGGATCCAATAATCCACTAACACATGCATAGGTGAAAACCCGGAATATTGTTTCTCCCAAGGGAGTCAGCTTTCATCCTATATCGTGCGGACGTCGGTTTTTCAGGCAGGCGTTCATAGGACAATTTATGCGGCGCACATCCTTAGAATCACAGCGTCATATTGTGAGCAATAAGCTTTGTAAGAGAGTGAACAAAAATTGTCTAACTTAACGATGACCTGGGCTAAGCAAATGTCAGTTTAGCAACACCTCAAATTATAGTCCGGAAAATGCATTAGCAACGGCTGGTGGTAGAAAACGAAATCAGCTAACACCTGGCGTGCGGAAAATCTGTCTGACAAGAATCCGATGCCTTAGTCTTTACTGTTCATTTTTGCCTCGCAGACTTTTAATCCCAAGTGAAAATGTACGCTGCCAGACCATCAAAGGAGGGGAAATGGAAAATAAAGCCGGTTCAAAGACGCTGAGACGAGTCGCAACATTTCGATGGTCTGCTATCACTTTCGTCACCCATAGGTGCGCGTGCTGCGATATGTTTACACTCTTTTTAAGGTCAGTACATCGGAGCACTCGTCGAACATAATTTCATAAATGTTTTAAAAGTTGTCCCATCTACACAAGTTAGTCCGTTTAAGTGTGCTTAACGTATATTGGGTACTTTTTAAACGATAAAAGGGAGACAAACTGGAAGACAGGCAGACTGTCAGATCCTTCTTGATATTGATCGGGGTGAGGACCACATCATTTAGAACAATGTTGTGAACGTGTTCTCAGAACCTTCACCAACAGACACGCGTTATCACCATCGTAGACAGCAATACATGAGTGGTTCACACTGATGCTTTACTGCCACACAACCACAAAGGAGAAAAACCTATATAGAAAGAGAGAATAAAAAAAGAAGAGGAGGAAAAGTGAACCTAACTATTAAAAATAGCTACGTCTCTATTCCAACATACAAAATCAAGGCGCCTACACCTTGCAAACAAACAATCGAGCTGTAAGTGAGAGTTAGGCGTCATCAGCATGACAGCTTCCTTACGGCTTTCAGGCAGACACGCATACACTTTTGTCGTAATTGGTGGGAACACACTGCCCCTGTGATTATTGGTTGTTCGCAACAAGGTCAGCTCGAAGAGTGTCAGGATCGTGAGAGATCCACATATTGAAATTAACCTTACCTAGCAAGGAGATTACTTTTAGGAGGTCGCTGCTGTAAATTGAAAAGGTAGAGGGTCCCAAACATCTTTGAGGCATGTCCATTGATGCAGTTACAAAATGGGAGAAGTCTGAGCCAACTTGCGCTCTAAAGACCCTATTTAGAAATGAAATTAGGCACTGGTGAATGTGACGCAGAACGCCGTATGCTTTTGCTTTATGTGAGAGCGGGATGTCTTATTCTGTAGGACGTCTTAACAGAAACAAAGTTGGAGTCTGAAGTCAGGGTATAGGTTATGGCTTCTATGACAATGAGACTGAGATTGGCAATTGCTTGTCGGCTCTCAAACGTAATAGGGCTGCTAGCCGAGATGATCTGATGTCGACAATTTTCAAAGAAGGTGGAAAGGCGTTAGTAAATGCCCTGACTAAGTTTTTTCAACCTGTGTGGACGACGGAGATCATCCCTCCTTGCTGGGGTCACTCAATAGTAGTTCCCATATTCATGAAAGGAGTCCGGAGCTCTTGCGATCAGTTTGACCCCAATCATTTCAAGCGTTATGGCATCCATTATACTTCGTCAACTCACTGTAGTTCGTGAGGTAAACATTAGAGAAGAACAGGCAGAACAGGTTTTCGCCCTGGGTGGGGATGTATAGGTCACATTTTTACCCTTCGTCAAATTTCGGAACATCATCATGTGTACTGCCGGCCAGTTGCCGTATTTCTCGACCACAAGCGGACATAATGAATAAGTTTCTGGGAGTTTTGCGTCTAGTGCTGGCTTTAACAGAACCTGCCAAGCGGACAGCACAAAGTCTACTGTTAACAGGAATCCAATTTATCAATGCGGCTGCAGCCGTCGTACTAAGGAATATACCTACTCCCACCTGACCTGTAACAGAGGCTGTGGAGTCACCCAAAGTGTATAACCAGTATCGGGTAGACAATGAGGGTGCTGTTAGTTCCATACTCTGACTAGTGTCCTGGATTCTAGTCTCTGAGATACAGCAGACATCGACATGCAACGAGTCTAACGTTCGTGCGAGAGCAGCCTGTTGACCTATTCGTTTTGGCGTACAAACGTTGAAAGCACCTATATCAAATCGCCTTCTTGGTCTAAGCAAGGGACGAGGGAGGCCTGAAGCTGAATGGCAAGAGACGGAACTTATGGACTCAGTGTTACCACGGTTATCTACGTCTGTTGTGGGACCTGTGTGGTAACTAACAGAAATGGAGATCGGGAAGGGCCTGAGAACCAAATTGGATAGGACAGTGGTGGATGGGTCAGCAGTAGCATGTTTTCGGCTATCCACCCTGCTGTATGCAGCAGATAGGGCGACCCGGTTTATACTGCGAGACGGCCGATGCAGTGTGAAATTACTTGTGTTATGATTACTCATGGGTGTGTGTAGGCTGAGATACTGCCTGGGCAGTGTTGAGTTTCGAGGCACAGGCTCTTAGCTTCGCACCTGCGTATCGTTTGCCGGGTTTTTTTGACGAGTGTTCACCGGTGTAAACCTCCGTTATATTGTTATTTTTGTTGATGAATGTCTCTGTACCCTATTCCACAGCTGGATGCTCATTTGTCCCTTTCCCCACCGGGCATGACTGTGTTGTTCCACATCCATGGGTGTGTCAGCTAAAGTGTGCTCATGAGAGGCTGTAATCCCAATTACGTTGTGAGTACGTGATAAGTCTTGTGAAAAGGCTGCTAACTACTCTGGTTGAGGGTAGTTCCAGTGGGAAGAATTATTTTATGGGCTTCTGCAATCACACTGTGTGTGCCTTCTTATCATGACTGTGCGTCATCGATCATCTAAATGTGTTACTATTCTACAAATCCCACAGTGAATCGAAAATGCATGGAAATTCAGTGGTTGCCGAGTCTTCCATATTTCTGGTTAGCAGTGATCGAGAGTTTCGAGGGGAGGCACGCATGAAATTGTCTGTGTTCCTGTCGTGTTTGGTGACCACCTGTTGAACATGCCCAAGTATGTCTTTCTAAAGCAAGTATGTGCAATTCGATTAGCATGTTCAATCATCAGATTTATTTTTTAGTGTCCATTATGCTATGTCCTCGGTCTTTATGTTAGTTTTCGCCTGGCCTGGTCTATATCAATAATGGCACTTGACTCCTCAAGCGTGCTCCTTTTCGAATTACAGCTCCATTGTTCATCTGACCGTAAGAAAGTCGTCCTACATTCAATGGAATCTGCTAATGAAATACTTAAGTTATCTGTTTGAGCGTGTGCAGAGGTTGCCGAAGCATTCTGCATCATTATGCGTGAATTGAAAACTGGTGGAAGAGGAGTGCACAGAAATCAGGTGAAGAGCATGCGATCCTATCTATTCTTTGTTTGTAGGGAACGGTGACCATCCAGCTGGATTTCTGTCCCAGGCATTCAGTAGTCGTACTTGCGTAATATTCCCGTCATGGTGACCTCCTCAGAAATTCATGGTGTCTGGAACGACACGATTCGGAATACCGAGCGTTCCACATGTTCATAATTCCCATTTAAATTTGTTTCTCAACCTAACAAAAGGACTGGACCTTAACGCGATATGATGGCTGGCGCATCTCGATAACGCGTTGGGCTTAACTGGATGGTCTAGTGATCACTCGAACAGAGTCGCTAATACCAAGTAGGGCTGTAAGCAGAAGCCAGACGAATGCCTTTGATTATCCAGGTTGAGTGTTGGAGGGAGGTTATCTCTTATTCCAAGAAATAATGTTAGTTATCTACCGTCATTCATCCCAGCGCTATACAGACTGGCTAAAAACTGTTTGTTCACCCTCCTAGGTCTGAGCGTCCTGGCGGTATCCATAGCCCATATACAGCCATGAAATTTAACATTGTTGCTATTTCCATACTACACCGGTCGTCCTGCTGAATAAACCGGCTCGCTCTATCTCTTCTGTCTGACTTAACCCTTCTACTCTTCCCCCACATCCGTGTCGGTTGAGGCGATACCTGTATCTTAAAGACCCGGTTGAGCAACCTGACCGTCACTAAAACGAAAGAGATTCAGTTTTCAGCTATGACCATTCGGTCGTGCTGCATGTAGGGTGAGTGGCGAAGTAGTAAACCTGGTTGTCTCAAAGGCATGAACGAAGTTCACATCGTCGTGTTTTAGTGCGTATGTGCACTAAATTAACACTTCCTCAGGTATACGCAACAATACCAGACGCGAAGTGAAAATGCCGATAATTATGGAGACCTAAATATATTATGCGGCAATTACAAGTGGTCTCAATCAGCGCTAAACGACAGCGATACGCGAAGTAGCTAGGGAGGCTAAGGATCCGACTGTCGAGCGGGCGAGCAAGCCGGAAGAATGTGTATGGCGTCCTTGATGCGCATAAGCCGACAAGCATGCAAACAAACAAACGCGATAGCATGCATCAAACAGACGGCAGGCAAGGATCCCTAAGGTCCTACGTACAATGTGAGCTAAGATTTTAGGAAGGATTTTACATATCGTACAGCAGGCAGACCGGGGCTATCTTCAGGTTACTACATTGTCATGAATATTCACTGCCGACAAGTTATGGAAGAAGCGAACTGGAATCCGGTGCTTTTTATCGAAAATACTGATTGGGGTGTTTACTGAATGTAAATGTTACGCTCAGCTTTCAGCGATGTTATTTTTAGGACCAGTTTTAGTAGCCTGTCCACCTGTCTTACAACAGATTGCTAGCCACAACAGACCTACCCCGATATGGCTCACCTCCCACGGTCTACCTTGGTTCACACTGTCTTGTCTTTAACCCCAGAATGTGAGCCATTTTGAGTGTTAGCAGGCCGCCCTCCTTCTGACGTTAGACTCACTAAAAGTCGACAGCTGCGGCGTTTCAGACCACAATGTAAGATGGTGGTCAGAGCATCTAGCCGAAGGAACTCAAAGTACGTGGCCGATACTAGTTACACATTTTATTTGACTCGACGACCCCTGCTATCGGTTAGTTTGGAATAGGTACAGTCCCTAACACAGACCACAGCCGCATGGGTAGATTGGATTCTTGGTGACAGTTACCTCTGCAGTCCGTTTTGCACGCTGTTCTAAAACCAGCTCCGGAGGTCAATCCTTCGGAAATTTTCATTGTGTCTGCGTATGTTCTTACCAAGTGCAGTGACAACGCTTGCCTCTCATTCAGGTATAGCTGCTCTCCCTAGGTCGACGTATAGTATGGTCACTTTGGCTTTGGGTATGGTCGACCGACTTGGCGGTGCCGAGTCTCGTTCAAACGGCAGGTTTCTGCCAGCACCACATCGTTTGTACCATGATTGGCGGCCACTGAAGCTGTGCATCGAACGCAGGCTACTTCCAGTTCGTGTTGACTATAAACTTCCCCGTCACTTACTGTGGCATGCGACCGTCTTTCGACAACGACGCCGAGTATCTTTCAAGCTCCTGGCTGAGAATCCAGACAAATTGTTGTAAACGTTCTCATACCTTAAACCAAATCATGCATGATTCGCTATGCTGGTTTTGCCGTCTCAGTATACTTCATACACTTGCATCATTTTGCCTTGTTCGTGGATGATATAGAGTGGACTGCCGTTGATCCTTATAAGAACCCACGAAATGGTGGAATAACGGAATCGACGGAAATTTTAGAAATAAATTAAGCGAACAAAACTGAAACTTCATGAAGAGTAGTCAACAGTCTCGCGGATATCGTCCCCATTTACTGTTTCTGCCATGTCCGAGAGTGTTGGCCGTCGTGTAGGCGACGCCTCCAACCCCGTTCACCAGAGCGATGCAAGTTTTCCTAGTTCACGACCAAGTCGTCATCTGGCTATGCCCAGAAGGGACAAATGAAACATAGTATGGTGAGCACCGGCTTGATGAATGTAAGACTTGTCCAAGCCACCTTATCCATTGAGGTGAGTCTACTTTGCATGAGGAGTAGCTGTTTGCGTCTAGAAAACGTCGCTGTACTTCAATATTCGCCACGTGATGTTGTCACCACAAAGGTTGTCAAAAAAGGGATTGTCTACGTACGTCGTCGACGTGAATTGGTCAGGTCTTCCAACCACAGCTTAATGTCGCAGGCCTAACCGCGTTATACAGCCTACTTTTCGGTAAGAGATGGATGTAGCTCCGGAACCATTAGTGGCTTTGGTTATCAAAAAACCAGCCGGGTTCTGGTGACACTTAAGAGGCTTCTGGCCATCTGTGACAGCTTCCAAAGTAATTAAATCCAAGCGGCCGCAACCCATGGTGAGTGCAAACACAGTCATACGTCAGTGATAGAGTAGAATTGTGCACTCAGCTGTCAAAAAGTGCGTTTCACGTCGCCAATCCTTAGCCGCCAGGTCTTTTGGTGCTTTTTGGACACTGTGCATCGTCACCAAACGGTATAGTAACATCTGCATAATCTGAGGAAAGACAATGAGACCATCCATGCAGCAATGGCAACGTTGGGGAAAAGAACGAGCTAGGAAAGCCTTGTCACACTCCGATGGAGACGAGAAAAGTTTTCAGTAACTTACCCTACGATCTGACTCTGATCTCTCACTGTATAATGACCCTAGAGTGAGCACACCCCATCGGTATGTCCCTCATAACTTTACAGTTCCAACTTTAAAGCAGTTCGTTCCCTTCAGAAGTTTGAACAACACCGTTAGAACACGAAAACTGGTAGATGCAAGCATTTCGTATTGACTCATCAGTACCAACTTTACAATAACATGAAACGGTTTTTTATATCGAACAGTTAGGGGTGGGTTGGGTGGATAGTCGATTGATGTGTTAGGAAAGGTCACTAGTCCAGGGCAGGGTCAAGTTCACGAACAATTGTTTCTGAACACACAGGACCGGCTTTAGTCGATTGATTGCGACAACCTCAACAAACCGCAAGAATCTTGAACTGGGATGACGTAATAAGATCCTGAATGCACAAGCCGGATAGATGACGTTACCGGTGGTCAGGATGTGTCTTGCGATTGCGGACACTGCTTGTTTGCGTGTTTCAATGCGTGTTCCAATTTTGTAAACGGACTTGAAAACTTTCCAAGTTTCCAAAGTCACGATTACTGTTGGCCGTTGTTAGACTTGGCAGAGTTCGATTAGTTGACGATGGACGAAGATCCGATCGACTCTTCTAGTTTGTTCCTCGCTACACCACTCTTCATGCCTTACAGACAATCTGTGAAGCGAAACGCACACCCACATTTAAGGTGCAACAGAACCCAAGCCGATCTCTCTAGGGTTTGTGCTACGTGGGTCTTTCTTAAAGGTTGTAGTTGTCAATTTCCCCAAAATTAAGTGGACTGATTCCGTGATCAATGTCACCGTTCGCCGGCGCGTATTCGGGATACGTGACCACTTGGTCAACTAATCACGGTGCACAGCTTGCGATGGTTGGGTCACGTAATCCATATGTCGTGATCGTTTACCGCACTGGACATTATATGCTGAGACCACCAACAGTTGGGTAAAACCGCACGGTAGTCAAGCAACAACGTGGTCACGAAGTATGAAGACCCTGACTGCTCCACTGAGCAAAGTGGGTAGGTGTCGCCTGCCTGGATGGGGTCCTCGTGATCACTCAAACCGCTGGTTAGAGACTCTATCCGAGATGGCGATGTGTCGCTATCTCGTGTTCCTGCATCCATATCATTTCTAATTATTCCGCTTAATAATTTTCAAACTTCCTAGTGGCGTTTTCTTCTAGGATATTCCACGTCACCGTTGGTGTGAGCGGCGGCCCCAGCTACAGTACCTTCTGGTCGGGCTCATGGCTGCCATGTTGATGAATTCCCGCAAAGGCCTTTCTCAGTATTTCAAACTTCGGAGGATAGAATGAACAATTCTCCAACGAGCGTACCCCAGCCACCCTTTGTGGTATCAGAGAAAGATCTTCCGAGTTGAGTACTTTGGGGCACTTGAGAATCTAGATTTCCTATCGGGCAACCGTGCAACCCCCTCACACGATGGAATGGTTATAGCGGATGGTCAGTTAAGTCTCACTTATGGACGTTCCAAACGTCTCTTGATTGTGTGTTGGCAAACCGTCTGTTTATTGGGCGCCGGTGTTGCAGTGAAGATTAAATGTCTTCCCGGAATATCCGGGCCCAACACCTAAATCCAGTTGGACTTCACGTTCTAAAGACCAGGTTTCACGATCTTTTTTTTAACCTCATGCGTTGTCGCTTCAAATGGAAATCCATTTTCTGTTGTCCCCTCTCAGTAGATATCAATCGTTATACGTTAAGTACCTCTAGGGAATGCAAAAGAAAATAGACCCATAGCACGATGGACTCATCGGCAGAAGTTGGAACAAAGTTGATTTGAGAGCTTTTCGTGTTGGCACATCTAATGTCGGTCTAAGGTATCCTGTGGAGTGGATGTTAATCTTCTGGCAACCTCGGTTGGAGACTGGATTATAATAGCCGATTAGGTTTGTAACGTGAGACAACATCGAAACCCACAGGCATAAACTAATGTGGTCAAAGTCAGGGCAAATCGACCAATGCAAACGGTGGTTATGGGTTAATCCTCGTTCTGTAGCTAACTGCTATGTTATCAGTTTGAGCCCGAATCTTTATTGAAATAGGAAGACGTCAATTGGCTGAGCTACGGAAGTTAGTACTAACGTGGAAAAATCATCTGTCTGAGCATAAACCCTGAATTCTATCCAATCGAAACCGTTGAGCCCGGACTGACCTTGCTTGACAAAAAGCGACCACCTCATGCATTCAACCCAGACTAGCGTCATAATATCAGTCTTAGGTACCAGACGAATCAGGTCACAAAGACGCTGATAGTGCTAAGCTTTGACTGCCACCGGGTGGTGAGATTTTCTGTTTAAAGGATACTTTTGTTTCGTTTGCCCGACGTGCTCTCTGGAACTGCCTCCATCTTAGAGGAGTCCCAGTGAAGTATGTCAATTTATTGGTTGTATGCTCGTTCTGAGTGCCGAATGCGCATTTGTGACCACCTGTCTCGAGCGTTCTCCACTTCAAATGGCATTCGACAGGCGTATCCGATATCTCCGTTTTCTTTCAACTATTCGATGGACGATATCCTGGATGGAGCACTCGGAGGTTTGTGAGATCCCAGAGTACAGCTTCTACCAGCTGTCAAGCTGACCATTATAGAATGTGCGGACAACATAGTTTTACTTGGTTCTTCTGCTGAGAACATGCACACCATGCCTAACCCATTAAATGTTGGATGGTGTGCACTCTGCACCTTTGAAGTGTAAAATGTTGGTATTGACCCCATTTTTCTTATTTCATGGAGGCCACTTGAGACCACTGATCGCTTCACCTACTTGGGTAGTGTCATTTCATCAACTTGTAGTATTGTTGGTGAGATGTCCACGGGGATAGCGAAGGCACGTGGTGCATTCACCAACCTTCATCACTTGTGCAGCCACAAATACGTCCATTTTTTCAATTAAAGGTAGTGTTTATTATGCGTTTGTGCATCCAGCTCTGCTCTGTGAATCATAGATTCCTCCCATTCACGCGAAATATGCATCTAGACTTTCGGTATCTGACCACCGTAGTTTTGACCACTTGATTGTGAGCAACGTGACAGTCCGTCGGAGCATTTTTGGGAAATTAATAGAATTGCACAGCCTCCCCTAGTTGGGCCACGTACTCCGTATGCCGACGGGCATTTTTTACTCCGCGCATTGTTCGATGTGGCTACTGATTGTCAGGAGAACACCAAGGCGGCCAGTTGATGACGTGAAAATGGATTATGTAGGCCTTCACTTCTCCGCTGCGCAAGGCTAGTAGGTGCTGTCTACTCCGCTGAGGAGTTTGAGACCATTCATACGGCTGGTTGGAAACGTTAACGGATGTGGTAGTGTGTCACAGCCAATGGTGAGCATGTGTCCGCAACATTGGCTCATTTTCTATTTCCTAAAGCTGCGTTATTTTCTTCTATTGTTGTCGTCGGTACTTTTGTATGTATTTATCACTCCGCTGTCTGGTCGGCTGTCGTCAGGACCAACGGCAACCCGGATCATTGTGCCTACTGATACGGCTCAACTTTGAAAGTGATATATCGGGCTTCACTGTATTAGTCTACACTAATGTAACAGACAGCGTCTACCATCAAGTAACTTACTTACTATACGTGAACCTCCGCACCTGTGTGCAAAGCCGGTCGTCAACTGGGTTCCAATTCAACAGGAAAGCCCCAGCTTTGTTGTTCAGGCTAACGGCCACGTGGTTGGATGCCGGTTTTTCAGGGTGCCCAGTAAGGTGCGGATAAAACTTTATGTCAGATGTGGATAAGGATGTCGATCGATTTACATAACTAAAATGTCGAGTGATTGTCTCCGAGTGATAGCATACATCCATGGCGGGGATTTCAAAAGTACAGTATAAACGCGCTTGTTTTGTGTAAATTGATGTGCGTACATCACTATTTTAGTGGACGTATGGGGTTGATAAAGGCTGCAATAGTGGGCGTCGTGTGGTTTGATGAGCGCTCCAAAACTACTCCAGAATGGCTCGTGAACAATCAATAATTTTTTATTGATGGCGCTCCACTCCCGACACAGAGGCTTCTTCAGACTAGATGAACCAATTACAAATTTGGTGATATCTAAGACAGGCTAGACATAAGCAGTTAAACGAAACGAGAGGTAACAGACCATAGGTCAAGTTTACATAGGTTTACCAGGTTTGAATTGTTAATTACAACAGATCGGAAACACGTGAACAGCTGGACAGGATTTAAATCGGCATGATCTGCAGCTAAGTTGATCAAAAGGCCAATTGTTTTTGAGGAAAGTATATCTGGCAATCAAATTCTTGATGTGTTAAGATTGCCATCTCATCCAGTCATTAACCCTTGGGTTGACCTCTCTGATACATCACGTCGATTTCCCTTGTGTCTAGCTGCTCACTTGTCTTCGAGTTGCTGTAATTGGCTATTCGAACTCAGTATCGATCCTGCTATGTACACTTGGCTCATGACCTGTCACCTTCCGCTTCGTTCAATTACATACGTCTAGCCTGCCTTAAATATCGTCTAATTTGTTGTTGGTTCATATGGTCTGAAAAAGCCTGTATGTCAGGAGTGAGGCGTTACTAATCAAACAGTTTGCCGATTGCTCACAAGTGGTTCCGAAACTACGGATGCCCAATCAGTCCCAAGCTTATTCAATCCTATAGTACACTAAAATGTTCTTACTTAATAAAAAGAGAAAATTTAGGGCTTTTTTCGCCAGAGGCATCACAACAAATCACTGCATTTGTACTAGCATTTGGAGCAGTATGCAATGGTCACATTCGCACTACCGTGGCCTGCTAAAAACGGTGAGCTTGTGGATTGTCAGAAGAACCGGAAATATCTACGTGCGATGATTGAATATGGCAGTTAGAAAGGTGGCGCATATCAGCAACGTGAGACGATTGAGCGTGTTTCTGCAATCGTAATTTTGGGTATTTGACGTCTGATTAAGTGTGATGACGTGAGTGTGATTGTTGTTTGATCGATTTGTCTATAATGAGGACACTTACTGGGCGAGGTAATGGAAACTTCAGGGAAATTGTCTTGCTAATGCAGTTTTGCGCTCACTTGCAACTCAGTTTCCTGTTTGACATGTGCAGGTAGCTTGGTATTGATTGGGTTACATTTGTATTTCCACTTCCACCCCACTCCCTTTTTCCCTAGTGTATAGTTTACTCCGACTGTACGACAGTTGGTCATCAGTGTGAATTGCCGGTGTTTTACTACCGATGATGCATCAGTCTGAACCATAAATGTACTGTTGTCTACGGTGACGATGATGAACACTCCTGGACAAGTATTTCGAATAACACTGGTTAGACAATAAGTTAAAATAATAGATATATACTCCGTCCAATTGTTAGACCACGGACGCCTTACACTATTTGTAGTGATCATCAACCATTGGATAGAAACATGAGGTGGATACTAAACCAAATGAATACAAATAATTAAGCCGATGATTACACTGTCGAGTCGATAGGTGTCGCCTGCCTGAGCGAAGACTTCGTAGTTATTCAACTCTGCATTGAAACGCTGTCCTACACGGCAGCGTACTGTAGCCAACCCTGTGTCTCTTTCAATCCCCTCATGTTTCGTTTTATTTTCTACTGTTGCGGCCAACTACGACTTAATTTCCGGTACTTTCTGATCAGATTCAGGTTTCTTAAGCATATGCGTGTACATTTATGTCTTCACTTTATCTGATACTGTAGCGACTGTTGTACTTGCCCTTTTTTCCCAAATATATGCGTGTATGTATAAGCTGTAATCTACAGACTGGAGGCTTTTTTGCTGTCGTTTTCCCTCTCTCTAGGTATGTCAAAGTTGGCGATTCTGTCCGTCAGTTCGACCCTATCTGCGAAGTACAGAGTGATAAGGCAACAGTTACTATAACCAGCCGTTATGATGGTACCGTTCGAGCTCTTCATTTTGAGCTGCAGGACACGTGTGCTGTCGGTCAGGCCTTGGTAGATATCGAATTGGCAGGGGACGCCTCTGAGAAAACTGCTCCTTCAGCCACCCCCAGTACTGAGACTTTAAGTGAACCGGCCACAGAATCACCGCAGCTACCTGACAAGGAAACTGAGGATTTTGGGAAGGTTTTGGCCACACCCAGTGTCCGTCGTCTTGCCATGGAAAACAAGGTATGCCTCTTTGAATGTCAGTTTATTCCAATCTCTCTATTACGGCCGCGGTAAATGCCAGCTCTATTCGTTGCACCATATAATCAGGTTGTAGATAGGCGACGCATGCTTGCGTGTGATTACTTTTGTCCACATGGTAATGCACACCCTACTGTCTATACTGAGTACCCCGTCGTCTGTGGATGATTGATCATGACCTTAAAAAATTTCGGGGCCTTTAGTGAAATGTCTTCAATAAAGTTTGACCACCTTCAGTTTTCACCCTTACCTCGCAAGGTGTTCGATGCCATGTGGAGGTTGGATACCGTCAGATTACTCATACCTTAACTGACACTATCTCTAAATGTCGCTACGGATTACTGACAATTTGATTTTAAAGATTGTTCTTATTCAATCCTATAATTCTAGATTTTTAAAACAAATAGTTCTCTTCAGAAGTTTGAACAAAACAGTTAGAACACGAAAAGGGATAGATGCAAGCATCTCGTATTGCGGAGGAACTATACTTGACCACTTATGAGAAGTTCACTATGTCCCATCTCATTACAATTTCTCCCACTAAAAGCTGATCAAGACGACACATTAATATCCAGTCTATCTAAACGGGCAATGGATAACTTCCTACAATGCCTAACTTCTTGTCATCTTAACCTGAAGTTTGCATGTAAATTCGAGGCCAACAACTGCCTATCATTTCTAGACGTACTCATAAGTTGCTGAAAAGATGGTTCGATTAGAAGAGCTGTTCCTGAGAAATCCACGTGGTTTGGTCAATAGTTAAACTTCAGCAGTTTCACACGGGTCCAGAATAAACAAATACTAGTGAGTACGCTGTTCATACGAGCAAGGTGAATATGTACTTACCACAGTTTCGCGAAGAACCTACATCTGATCGCTTCTGTTGTGCAATCAAATGGTTATCCCCATAGGGTTCGTAGAAAGGCACAGCAAACAAACGGTACGACCCGAAGAAGCTATCACCATAGAGAAAAAGAAAGTATATAAACAGCTGCCTTTTAAGGGCGACTATCATACATCAAACAACACAATGATTGGGAAAGCCAATTAAACGGATATTTAATGCAGCTGAACTGTTTAATCATTCGGACTGAAAAGCTGCCAATCATCATCATTATCAGTGCCATTTTCAGCTCTGAGACGTACCTGTGAGTACATTGGCTTGGGCTACCGTTGATCCTGACAATGATACACGAAGTTGCAGAATAGTAAGTAACTACGAGTGTACAGCAAATATACAGGGATGAAAAATAAGCAAAGTAGATCAGCCTATCGGTGCCACCTTATATTGGGTCTACCAATTTATATGTACTTGTGGAGAAAGTTACATAGGCAGAGATGCCTGATCTCCAAAATGGAGCAACATTCGCCTAAATGAGTGCAGAAGTTCGTGTTACCAGAAAACAGCAGTGTTTCTGAAACACGTAAACAGCCAGCTTCCTCAGTCGCTAGACTCTTCCTGACCACTGGTCACGCTACTGGTCCGGCTTGTACATTCAGAATCCTGTTACGTCATTCCAAGCTAAGATTCTTGCGGTTTGCTGACAAGATCGCAATCAATCGACCCAAACCAGCTTTTTGTGTTCATAAACACTTGTTCGGGAAACTGGTCTTTCCTTGGATTTAATGATCTATCCCAACAAGCTGATTGATCATCCACACCATCCCCCTACCTGTTCGCTATCGAAACCGAATCACGTTATTGTAACTTTGATACTTACATAATGTTCGCGCTTACCAATTTTCGCATTCCAGAATTTTTTCCTACTCAACTCGAACAGATTATCGGTTGTCACTGACCAGCGGGTGTTATTGACTTAAAGGACTAAATCGATGTGCAAATATTTTTCTACACGAATTCTCGCGCTACCCATCACATGTATATCTAGCATGTCATTGTGACTGACTCTTTCTTATTCATACTTCATATGGGATATGTGTGGGGAACCACTTAAATGGACGTTTATACATAGGCATTCTTTAGACCCCGTCATTTCAACAAGCTTATCCACAGATGGACTCTGTCAACCGCATTTGACTAGTATCTAGTTTCAACCGTAACCCTGCTTCATTTGATAAGGCTTTTGTCCTTTCACTTGATAAAGGCGCTATAAACCAACATTCCTTCCCAGCACCCTTTTTCATTTATGCTTGGGATTCTTTTGTTCTCAGCAACATTGTGAACAATGCGATCCTCTTACCTATAGAATCACGAGGACAGGGCCAGGTTGAATCCATCAGACTGCTGTGTTTGATGTCCTAGCAGCAAATTTATTCATGACCGTTCCGTTCGTTGTTGGTTAGTTCCAGTTACTCATCAGAACGCAACGAAAGTGTTTTCATGAGAAAGACTATGTATTGGTAAATCGGACACGCAGTGGAATGATCGTTTGCTTCAGGTACAGCACTGATCACAACCAACTGGGCACGCTAATGCGGTCGAACACGCCTATGGCGACGTCACTTAATCTAGCGGAAAATTTTTTATTACCGGTCTTTACTTCAGGACCTCTCATGTATATGGTTGGCACATTCTTGATGATCGGTTTCAACCGTATTGTATACGCTTTATTAAATTAAGTCAATTGTTTATAATACGGTTTTACTGGAGTGATAGTCAAGTTCACTGCATACGTGAAGCAGAGTTGGATTCGACCAACTGAATCACATGTACACCGTAATTCGGTATTGTAAACAATTGTGCTCCCTTCTCCATGCATTGCGAAAATGTTAGCCGCTAATCACAGTGTTCATGTCCTTACATGTACACAATTCTACTACACCATCTGGCTAAGGCCTATTGCTCAGTTTGCGACGGTTAGTGACCTGGTTGATCGATCAGTGATGTCGCGACCTTCCCTGCATAACATCTTTGCAGTCGTTTAGTTATGTCTCACATACCCCTGTTACTGGTAATGGACTGCTGCATCACTGGATCTATTCATGTAGTGGTTCCGGGTTTGCTGTTGCTCTTTGTTACACCAAACCGTACGATTTTACTATATATATATATATATATATATATAACACAAACGTACATAGCCTCATACACCGTGGAATAAATGAAGAAAAATGAGCGTACTCAAGCTATTATGCGCTTATTACGATTATGGGCCATATCTGACAGTGTTGTTAGTTGTAGCATATTCCAGACCATTTGATTCTTAATCTGGGAGATGACGGAAACAATCCTCATCGTCTGTTTTTTCATGCCTCGATGTCAATTGATTGTCTAGCGTCCTAGCTGCCTTTTCCTACCTACGCGAGATTCCGCAAATAAAGCCAAGCTAGTCAAACAACAACGGAGTGGTGTACGACGCACGAGCCAACGAAACCGGTGAGGAGAGATCATGTTAGATCGCTCTCCATGGAAATTTGTTGTCATACAGTCTCGTTGTTTACAGGTAATTCCACTGGCAGTCGCATGTAGACACTGGCTGTCACGCACAGCTAAACAGCGAAACTCGTCCGTTTGAGTAGGCCAGGTTTCACAACCCTGACTCTGGACCGATGCAGATTACACATGTCCTCTTATGGAACGACACGTTTTTCCGCCACTGCAGGTCCGCAAGTGTTATTCTTACCTTCGAACTGCGACCGTTGACCGTTTTACTCGCATTCATCGCAGTTGATCGAATAGACAAGTATTCACCACTTCTAACATGTCACTGTTAGGAGTCTTCTCTCAATAATTTTCAGCCTCCTCAGTAACGTTTTGTTCTAGGATATTCTACGTCACTGTTGAGGTGAACGGCGGCCCGAGCCACAGTACCTTTTGATCAGGCTCATGGCCGTTATGATGATGATGATGATGATGATGATGATGATGATGATGATGTGAGTACAGGCGTCAGGTCCTTATTGATCTTGGACTACTACTTCAGATATAAACGTGTACTATGAGTTTTATATACTTCAAATATCTCCCATGTTTGGTTACAATTTTTATTTTTGGCTGGACTTTTCAACTGACCTCTTTCGAGTTTCGTTCTTATCAGAGTACGTCAATTGTACATGTTCTTACCATTACCAGGACTTGAACTCCGGCTCACGTTCTTGTGAGACATTTGCGTTGATCACCGCGCCATTTGTCACACTTTAGGCGCGATTGGATTATGCTTCCTAAAGGCGCACATGCACTTATAGGTAACACGCAACTTTTCTGATGGATGGGAGTTAACAAGATAGCTATTGTGTTCCCTCGGATGACGGCACAGATACAATGAAGCTATGTCTGAACTGGAATCTCCAAACTTGGGAATGGAGTTACCATATAATCTAAGTGCTAATAGAGTGTGGTTACTGTTGTGTGGACAGGATTGCACACCAAATGATTATAATCCCTAATGCTTTAAAATAATGAAATCACTGGCACGAAAGCAATCTCACGTTCACCTATGTTGGTTTGACTTGAAGACTTCGACGATCAGTCGTTCTGCGTGGTGGCAAGACCCCAACTGTTTCAGCTGAGTGCGCGGATACATCCGGGTGGTTGGTGACCATTTGAATGTCAACTATTCAGGTTCACTATTGTCGTCTCAACTGTGCACTCTCCACTTCTATATACTTTGGACGAATCTGCTTGGTGCATCGTCTCCGTGTCGAGGGATCTGCCTGTTTCTCAAGCGTAGCATTTACAAATTACTGACAGTGCACTGAAGGTCTGGTTCTCTTTTAAGTGTATACGTAAACACTTAGCTTTGCATCAAAATCTTCGAGTCGTGATCCATGCTACTGACTGCATTGTCGTCCGGTTGTATTTCCTATCGGTTGTACTGTTTTCTTTTATTATGTCGCGTCCAACGGCGTGCTCAGCTTTCGGCCAGGCGTACCATCCACCGACGACATATCGGAAGCTTTTCAATTGAATGTTGACTGATAGAATACTGAGAATCCCTGAATAGTATCTTGCGTTGATCTCTCCCATTTAACTTTCAGAAGGACACCTTTGACGGTATCCACAATACTCTTCTGTTGGCGGTTTGATGAAGTGTAATACGATACAAAGCAGGTGTGTTGGATGCCATGTTGTTCATAAAATGCTGTAAATGCGGTCGATGTAACTCCAGTCCTGTTATCTGTCATCAAAATCTGCAGCGTTCCGACACGGCCGACTGGTTGCTTTAAGCGATCGGTTGTGAACTTCATGTTTGAATGGCCTGTTAAGATTATTTCGGGTTATCTGGTGAATGCGCTAACAGTCGACTACGTTTGTCTGTCAATGAGTCCCACAACGTCAATATATAGGCGATACATAGCCACTGGACTGCCAGCCAAGACTGTAGAGCTTATCTGGTTAGTAATTTGGCGGCCTTCTGACATCCGCACCAGTTTCAGCAGTGTTTCCATTTCGGGATTCATTTGGAGTCAGTGTACGTAACTTCTTGTGTGGCTTTTATCCGGTTCATCCCCAGGTCTTCGAAGTGAAACCGTCTAACCACGCTCACTCGAAGCCTCTGTGTGATTATCATCTGATTTGCAATCATGACTATAGTTCACAGTTTAACGCGGTTCTCAGTTTATCATAGAGCCACTTCGTGCGTATGAAGTTCATCATATTTCGCGGCGTTTTGTTGCGCTCTACTGCTTCTTGGATCATTACAGCTATCACCAGTAATGCGCAAACGGCATCCGAGAGCACGTGGTTGATTTCGTGCTAGACAGTGATTGTGGTAATAACTGTCTTCTGACTGAGAGCTGGGAATTGATTAAGTGCGATTAGGCGTGTGTTCGACTGAAACTGTCAGTTGGTATTCCAGCCTAAAGTGGTGCACGAGGGGTTATGTCGACTACCCTTGTAGACGGTTGATCTTGTTGACTGAAATGCCTTAATCCTAAAATCGCCAGTGGTGACTGTGATTTATTAATAGAGTGAAGTGTTGTCTATAAAACGATCCACTTTTGGGGCTTCGCTGCAAAGATGTTTGATGGGATTCTCTTTTCTCGGTCGGGGTGAGTTGTCTACCGGGGCGCATGATCACCTTTTCAAGGTCATTCAGGAATATGTAGGAGGTTACAGTGCCGGTGCCATTTCCGGTAACCCGATGGCTTTTCCAAGGTATGCATCCATTTAACCTGAATGAAGATATTTTAACATTCAGGAGATCATTCCTTATTTGGTCTTTTTTAACTAGACCTTTGAGAGACACTCTGATTTTGCGAAGCGTAGATAGAACTGTAGTCGACCCAAGAGGTGGACGTAGAATAGAAACACCAGACGGAGAAGACATACGTTGAATTGATTCCATGCCTTCCGGGTTTGGTCGTCGACCCTCCCTGTCGGTCGTGGGCTCAAGATGATTGACATTTTGGGAATTTACATTCACTTGTTCACAATCGAGAACTATACTTTTTGATCCAGGCAGGAACCGTTGCAAACCGTTGTGCCAAGTCGTCTGGTTCACAGCTCATGGTGTTGATATCACAGAAGTAAACCGCAGTACCTGGAACATCTGTCAGCATTGTGTCTGTCACCTGTTGGAGGATGGCGGGCGCGGTCTTTACATCGAAGCATGACCGGTTGTATTGGCAGAGTTCCTTGGGGTCCTCCTCAACGATTGTTTGAAGGCAAGCTTCCATTAGGTTCAGTTTCGCGAACCTCTCCTCCGATTCTGCTTGACGGACGTGCCATCCGGTGTATTTAGAGGACGTCATTTAGTCCCGTAGAAAAATTGTTATAGAATCGCATAGCTCCATGACCTTTTTCTCCACTTCAATCGGCGAAGTTGAGTAGTTGACTAGTTGAATGATGTCCACCTCCGGTGACTGCAAACTCAGCTTGTTCGTTTAACGTTTAGAATGAATCACAGACGTCGTGCCTCAACGTACTACAGGACTGGCGTTCATCCTTGTACAGCATCCAGGGTCTTCAATTGTCCAGCCAGTTGTAATCATACCGTCAGTGGGGCGACTATGCTCGAATGTGTTCGAAGTTGCTTTCGATTACAGTTGTCGTTGATTGAGTTTTCGGGGGACTGCAGTTTTTTGTCCAGCTCCGGGGAGATCCAATTCGGGACGTTTGATGAAATGCCAAATGCTTTTTGGTTGAACATTACCCAATGGAGTTGTGCAGTCAACCGTGTCAGACAATCGCAAAACGCCACTGTAATCATTTCCGGGAGGTATACCTGTTCTCCTTACCTTAGGCTTT
The DNA here is from genome assembly GCA_014338405.1 of Paragonimus skrjabini miyazakii. Lineage (NCBI taxonomy): Eukaryota > Metazoa > Platyhelminthes > Trematoda > Plagiorchiida > Troglotrematidae > Paragonimus > Paragonimus skrjabini miyazakii. The sequence goes on from JTDE01001977.1 coordinate 24,312, forward strand.
TCCATCGATCTTCTGGCGTGATCTGTAATCAACGTGATCTCTGGGGCGGTGCTCAGTTGAAGTCGAACCTAGACACCACTGATGTACATTGTTGAATACCTGCGCCCTGTGGTGTAGTCGACTTTGCACATGGCTGGGATTGTCTTGTCCTCTGTTAAACACCGGTTTGTTTGATAATTGTTTTATGCTGCTTTGGTGATCGATAATCATCTTCCTTTTTTTAAAAAAATACCATATTCACTGCGTTTATGTTTCTTGCATGGTGACACTGAAGATGGTGTTATTCCCTGCGGTGTCCGTAGTCTGTTGAGGGCTTCGTGTGGGACTACCTTGGTTTCGGTTCTTGTGGTTCCCAGTTGAATCGATTGAGGCAACTGCTCATACGGATCCGTGATGCTTGTTGGGCGGTAACTGTTCCATCATGGCCGCACCATGTTCAAGATGGGCTGAGTGTTAACGTTTCGTTGTGGCTGTTTTGCGAGTCACTTCTAGATTCTGCTCAAAATGCTTGTCTGGACGTCCTCATCCTTAGGTGATTGGATCTGATATGGAGATTAAGCAGTTGGGTTAGTCATCGGCCACGTTGTGAAGCGTGACGTGTTCACATTCTCGCTTCACGATCTCTGTGGGGGTTGCGAAGTCATTGTCACCATTCATCACCAGTTTCGTCCATTGCAGTCGAACGCTGTATAGTGAAGATTGCCTGCCAAACATGTCAACAAGGTTTTTCGTGGTCTCATTAAACTAGATCTTGGGTTTAAAAAATGAAACAGTTAAACTTCCCATGCTCTGTTGTACTCAGACAACTGAGCCTGATTGCCGTCATCTCATCTACAGTTTTCAGCCACCGACTCTGTGTCACAAGGGCCCCTGCCAGGGAGACTAACCCATCATCATCATCATAGACAGCCATACATCTGTAGTTCACACTGATACTTAACTGCCACACAATCCCGAAGAAGAAAAAGCAAACCCTGTATAGGAAGAGAGAAGAAAGAAAGGGAAGAGGAGGGGACCTAACCACTAAAAAACAGCTACGTCTACATTCAAGCATACGATGTCAAAGCGCCTACACCTTGCAAACAAACAACCGAGCTGTAAGTGAAAGTAAGGCGTCATCAGCAAGACAGCTTCCTTGCGACTTTCACTGCCTCGATGTGGCAAATGAGTGGCTGTCATCCCCAGTATATCGTCTGTTGTTGCAACATCAATTGCTGAAGCTGTTCAAGGGACGCAGTTATTGTGGGTTCACCCCGTTACCGACCTGTTGTGTCCTGTTCGCTTCAATTCTCTTTCAGCCGAGACAGTAACCGACAAGGTAGTGGTTATAAATATGCACGGAGACTGATTTGGACGTTTCCGAATAATAGGAGCGGTGTTCATTTAAGGCACTATGTGGTTGACTGGACGGCACAGATATAAAAACATTGTGCTTAACCTGGACATTCAAAATTTTGGGAGTGGAACTGTTTTATACTGGTATGTGATCGGGATTGCGTACCAAACGATTGCTATCGCTGACGAACTTCCTCCTGTCTTTTTTGTCAATGGAGGTCCAGCCTTAGTTGAAGAGCTGACGGCTCTACTGCAGAAATTCTGGATAAGTGAAATTGTTCCAGATGATTCGGGTTTAGGTAACGTCGTCCACATTTTCAAGAAAGGCTCACGCACTTTGTCTGCAAATCACCGAGGGATTAGCCGATTCCTATCATTGTACTTTGTAGACTAAACGAAACGCCCAAAGAACATATTTGTGAGAAGCAAGCTCGGTTTCGCCCTGACCGTGGCTGCGTTGATCATATCTTCACACTTCACCAGGTGTTTAAACTCAGCCATTCATATAGAAAGTTAACAGTTGTTGCTCTCTCGGTTATTAGAAAGGTCTTCGATTCGGCTGACACTTTCTATTGAGAAGTGGTGTTCCGGAGAAGTATGTAAACACCCTGAAACCAATTTACTGTTGTACCTCAGACAGGGTTATGACCAATGGCAGTATATTGCCTACTTTTAGCATTTCAAGGAGGTACGACAAGGTTGTCCAACCCCCTTCTTTCTATTTGACATTGCAGTAGACCACATCTTGACGTATACCCTAACAAACTGGAATTGCTGCCAGGCACTTGAGAGTGTGCAGACGATATCGTCCTAATCTGTGAGGGCTCATTGGAAGCCCAGCACATCTTGGACAGATTAGAGACTTCAGTTCATCAATTTGGTATGGCCTTTGCACCTGTTAATTGAAAAGCGCTGTTGCAAAATTTACAGAACTCCGAGCCTGCTCTCAACCTTGGTGGTGAATATTTGGAAATTGACTTCTAATGAGATCACAAATCACAGCAAAAGCTCGAATGGCGTTTACCAACTTACGCCATCTGTGGCGTCGACATGTTCTCAGTCTTTCTGTGAAGGGCCTAATTTATGAGGGCAGTACTACTGTTCGGCTGGGAAACCTGGTCGATTCGCGCGGAGGATGTTCATAGGGTATCCGTTTTTGACCATCGGTGTCTCCGAAGCATTAGCGGCATGGATTGGGAACACCATGTCAAAAATGACGAAGTTCTCTAATGTGTCTTCGGAACGGATAAACCCTGCCGACTCTCGAGCATTTTGGTCTCATCTCACAGGCTTCGTTGGCTTGGCCACATCTTACAAATGCCAACTCATTGCCTGCCACATCGTGCCTTGTTTGCGAGTGGTGAGTTAGTCTGAATGCGCCAGCCTGATGGTCAGCGGATAACTTGTGTTCAGAGTATGAAGACATTCACTTTGGAACTTGCTTCAGTAGGGCGCTCCCGGCTTTCTGGCCGGTGTCCAAAAGATAATGAACATCTTTGGTTGAGGACGCTGTCCGCTATGGCGAAGAACAGAAGTTAGTGGTGCTCATGTTGCATCGTTGTAATTTTCCCTCTTCAGTCCCTCTACATTTTTTCTTTCTTCATCTAACACGTTACTTTTCTGTGGCACATTTGCCATTCCTGTGATTTTTACGTGTCAACTATGTACATATGTATATACATACATATATCGCTTGCAAAAAATTTGTTAATACCACTGTTAGTCCGCTCTTAGTGTAAAGTGCGCAACTATCGTGAGCATTTTCCGCTTTACGTGGCACTCGAAGGGGTTTCTGGTCTCCTTCCTCTTCGGTGGTCTGATTGACAGTATTCTGGAGGGAGGACTAGTCATCGGTTGCGAACTTCTCGGAGTGGAGCTCCAGTTAGGTGGTATTGGGAATATGGTCAACTTTACTTAGTTCTGCCAAAGACACGCATGCCATGTTAAATCGGTTGAATGATACGGTTGGTCTCTACGATATGCACTTTATACCTTCAAAGTGTAAAACATTGTTTCAATATTTGGTTGGCCCTTTCCCTGTTTGCTATCGGAGGCTTCCTCGCAAATTGTCGCCTTTTTAACTGCTTCATTTACCTAATCAGTATCATCTTGTCAGCTTGTAATGTTGCCAACAGTGTCCACGAGGGTGGGAATGCATGTAATGCATTCCTAAATTCAGATCCAGAAAGGGTATTCCGCATCGTGCCTCGGTGAACTTGTCCCGATAGATCAAGTGATGCATCCTGTTTCTAACCGAGACGGTCATAGTCCGATTACGCCATCCAGATTCGTTCGTTTCTGGATAGTTCGTTCAAGTCTTGGAATTACTATAACCGAACACGTACACGCAATCCGGGCAAAATTTGCTTCCCATCTCTTTAACCCAGTTAACACTGACTATATAGAACCTCCCCCATCTGTGATCATAACCATAACGATGTTTTTATCCATTCACATTGTCTCCTTGTTCATCTCTGTTCTATTTTTGTCAGTAGCCTCTTTACCGTTATTTTGATTATATAGTTATACCAGCCTAGTATGAGAATTTGTCGAAACGGTCTTGTTAGCCAAAACTGTATTTCCATCGTATATTATTGGATCACATCTTCGCACTTCTCAGCTCGACAAGTTCGGTTTGGGGTTGAAAAACCTTTCGTGTTAAGACACGTGCTGCCTTAAGTTCAGTCGTGTACGGTTATTCTTATGACTGACTGAATGCGTCATTTTTTCATTGACGAGATGTTGATGCAAATCACATCGGTTGGAAAACCAAGGTGGCAGGCTATCCATATATTTCAAAAGGGGTGTGTGGTGGATAAATTGCACTAATTACAACAAACTGATGAACGTTATCGTAGCTGCCAACCGGAATACACGAAGCAGCCTAGCATCCCTGGTCGACAGCTATCGTACTAAAGTAACTTGGTGACATTTCCAACTGTGTCGATGTATAGTCACAACGAGACTGGACCTTGACGCGGTGTGACGGCTTGCGCATCTCTATGACCAATTGGACCAAACTGGACGGTGTGGCCAACACACCGATAGAGTCACTCATGCCAGGCAGGCCAATAGGTAGAGGTCTGACAAACCACCAGTCTCCTGGTCCTCCAGGTTGGGGGTTGGAAGGAGGTTGGCATCTTCTTCCGGAAAACGTACCCTGCCACCCACCCGCTGCCTTGCGGTATAGGCTTTTGAGCCAAAGGCTTTGGTCGAGAACCCTAATCGTTCTCCTGTCTAGGTCTGGGCGCCCTGGCAGTATCTCAGCCCACACACAACCATGAAT